>VWPU01007097.1:0-216770 GCA_013398955.1 Callaeas wilsoni
CCGGTCCCGCTTCCGGCCCCGCTGCGGCCCCGTTCCCGGCCCCGCTCCGCCTCGGCTGCCCCGCGTCACGGTGAAATCAAATCAACCCGTGTGAGCACAACGAGGGACAGCCGAAAGGTGCGGCAGGAAGAGCCGGAGGGCCGCTGGAGCCGCACCAGCTGCCTTTCCCGGGGCGCTAACAAACCGTGTGCCGCTCCTGAGATCATTCCAAGCCATTAATACAGTCAGGAGATTTTAGGTGACTTTCAGCCGCAGCATTTTGTGCCACCACCATTGAATCTTGTATAGTTTCCTACATATCCTTGTTGAAAAAAGGGAGGAATTACGATTCAAGAGTAAATACTTGAAGTGTAAGGAAGGATTTCCAGGAATTTAATTATTAAACTTGCTAAAAAGTAAGCAGCAAAAGGAATCAAAAGTTTCCTATACACAAAATGATTCCTCAGGACCCGGGCGCTGCTGCTCTGGGTTGTGGTCAGGAGCTGCTGAGGACCCACCTGGTCAGGCATTTCCCCCACTGTGCTCAGTCTCTGCAGCTTCCCTCCTGTTTCCCTTCTCCATCCCACCCGTCTTTTCACAGCCCACTTTATATGCCTTGCACAGTGCAGTACACTGCTCTCACTGAGGTCACCCTCACGGAGAGTTGGCCGTGGCATCTGGACAAATTTGGCCAAAAAAAGAGAAAAATGCTGGGATGTGAGGAGAGCCCAGCTTCCAAAGCCCTGGGTCCAGCACCTTCTGTTCCCTCGGAGCTGCCCTCACAGGGAAGGGAGGCCACTAGAGAGGGCTCTGTGGAAGAGACATTAAAATTTCCTGTAGAAGGAAGCTGGCCTCTTCTGCCAGAGCAACTCCAGCAAGGTGAGCCAATGGCCCCATTGCACAGGGCATGGCACACAGGCCACGGACACAGCCTCTGCTGGGAGCTTAGGCTCCAGAACACAAAGAAATGAAGGGAAAGGGATGTGTATTAAATATAAAACCCCAGGGAATATAGGAAAGAACTGATTTCCACTCTCATTTTTCAGCTATTTCTCTTCTCCCTCCTATATATTTTCTTTCCCCTCTACTCCAGCCCGAAGCGCACACAGATGTTTCAAACACTGACTCCCCTTGCTCTAATACCCATGAGAGATTTAGAGCTGAGCCACTATAAATATGCCAGTGAACAGAAATGCATTAAAGGATTAAGGCATTCAATTGGAACTTGTAAAATTTGGGCTTTGGGGTCAGTTTTTTTTCACTGACTAGTAATATACCTTTATTGTAGACAGCAGAGCACAGCAGGGCAGAGGAGTCAAAACTAAAAATAGCTTTAAGTATCACAGCAAACCGTTCCACTGAGGAGATATATAACCATCAATTATGCAAATGAGAACATTAATTCATTAGTTATAGTCTCCAGATTTTCCTGACCTCTGTCTTAATGGGGACACGCCTCATTTGACACACAAAACAAAGGAAACACAAGGATGGTGAGAGACTGGGGCTGAAGGCCATGGGGAACATTGAACTTAAGTAATCTTTGAGAACATTTAAAATAGAAGGGAATAAACAAAAATATATGTCCAAAAGAGCTTAAGGAGCATACAGCACATGGGAGGAGCAGAGAAGAGGTACCAAAATCAAAAACTCAAGGTGAGAGCTGCAGGGAACTGCACTGAGATGTCAGCAGTTCAGGAGCTGTGAAACTCACACTGTGCCACGCTGACTGCGGGTACCAGCAGTGATGGGTTTTCACCTTTCCAAGCTACACTTACCTCCTACCCTTAGTTCCAGCTATAATCAGTCCTTGGCCTAAAATAAACTTCTCCATGGCAACAAAGGCAAAATCATAATTAGAGTGGTGTTTGTGCTACCTCCACAACAACACATCACTTCAAGCACTATCATCTTCAGGAGCTGAATAAAAACCACATGTTGAGAAAAAAGTATGAAAAATGCTAATGAAACACAGGACTAGGGAAATAAGAGGTGAAAGGAATATTAAAGCACTCAAGTTCACTTTCAGCTTGAAATATACTCTTTTGTTATGTTCAATCCTGTTTTACATGACTTGAGTGTTAGGTCTTTTAGGCTGAGAGTAGGCAACATGAAGAGTTTTTTCCTTGATACCTCCATTTTAATTTGCTTGGTTTTATACCTTTTCTCCTACTTACAACTTTGTAGACCACCCAAATAAACCATCTTTCTCTTCTTGGTGTTTACAGCCCTTGAACACTGGCAGCTGATTACCATATCTCCCTTAATGATCGTTTGGCCAGGCTATGCATATCTAATTTCCAGCCATAATTCAATTCCTGCAGCACCCCTGCCAGCAGTGAAAGTCATTGTGTTACAGACCTTCTGAGGGAAAAGCAAGGACCTTTTTTACACCCCTGCAACATGCAATTAACACAGCCCTGACCCCTTTCCCTAGATGATTCATAAAAGGGTCAGACTCCCGGCCAGGGCAAACATTGCTTGCTTGCAGTGAATTCTCAGAGTGTCCCTGACCTGGGTGAGGTCCCACACCTCCCTCCAGCCCCGCTGCTGGGAGTAGAAGCTGCTGGGAGCAGAAGCTGCTGGGAGCAGAAGCTGCTGTCTCCTGCACTCGCACCAGCAGAGCTGGATACCTCGTTCTGCTGAGAATCTGTTAAAGCAACTGCAGTGGCAGTAAAAACAGCTGGAATGCACTCTTCAAGTCCAAGGCCTCTCCTGAGTGACAGATCAGAGCGTTGCTCCCTGCCCACCCTCTCCACCAGGATGCGTTGGCTCATCACTGCTCACGGTGCTGTCACGAGCTGCCGCGTCCCGGTGTCCTCACTTGTGACAGGCATCAGACAAAATAACAAACCCACGGAATACAGAGTGCAAAAAACGATCAGTCAGAGATTCTGCAGCGCCACTGTGTTGGTGTGAAATCTGGTATCCTTATAAAAATGACACCGCAAAAAGCAGAGGGGAAGGCAGGCCCTGGCATAGCAGCAGGGCGGTGGCAGCCTGAGTGCCACGTCCTCCCCAGCACTGCGTGGGTACAGCTGTGTGTCACACGCCAGGACAGGCTGTGACACAGCCCCTGGCCCCACCAGGCCTTGGAACAGAGCAGGGTGCGTGGGGCCACTTTCTAGCAAAACAGCTCTGCCATTCAGCTGGTTATCAAATCGCAGGTTCCAACGTGAAAATCCACCGAGTGCCTGCACAGACTTGTTACATCAGGCAGTACTTTACACCATCTACCCCCTTTTCCGCTCTGGAAAACACGAAGGTATCTGCCAGTTAGCAGCAAGGAGCAGGGCCACTACAGAGTACAGCTAACAGGGCATCCAGTCAGACTGACAGAGAACGATGGGTTTTACCTGAAACTGGAGGCTAAGCCCAAAGAAAAAAAAAAAAAAAGTGTCTATTTAGAAATTGTTTCCACCTCCTCTATAGCAACATTCCTACACAGCTGGATCCTCTCCTTCCGCAGAAATGACCAAAGCCGTGGCTGTTTGACAGCCACAAGAGCAGCTGCCATGCCCAGCTCTCCCCCCAGCACTGGGGCTGCTGGCGAACACCGAGCTACGGGTCCCATTTCCATACTGGGAAGAAGCACTGAAATAACCGTGCACAGACCCATCCTGCAGCTCCACGACCTCCCTCAGCTCCAGGTCTGCGTGTGCTGCTTCCAACAGAGCTGCACCGATTGGATCCAGAGCCCGGCGCTCGGGATAGACGGGATAGGAATCTACCCCACATGGTACACATCTAAACTTTGTGTTACTCAGCATGTTCACAAGAAATTTACAGGCAGGAAAAAATAAACATATTAGCTTGCTGCATGTTGTTGTAAGGCAGAAACCTCACAATTCAAGACATGAGCCAGTCATTAGTTCACAGGAAGTTTATAAAGTCGTTTTGACTATGATTAGGTTTATTCCATCACTGTCTATTATGAAAACTCTTCAACCTTACTCTGGTGCAATCAGTATTAACCAGCTTTGGCAATGTACTACTGGACCAACGACCTATGGTATAGCAGGAAAATGCCTTTAAAACATACTTGCAAACTTTCTCCAGCCTGGCCTCAGCTGACAGGGGATGCCTGAGTGCAGCTTAGCCCCACAGCTCCAGATTCTGGCCTCTGAACAAAGTGACCTGGGACTCAGAGAATGTAACTTTTATTTTTGTCATTACCAGGACAAGTGGCTTTAGATGCCCCATTCCTAACAGCCTGTAACTGGTACAGAGACAGGCCAGCACTGGCTCACTTTGTGAAAGGTTTTGCCTTTTTCTGCTAAAAAGCTCACTCTGAAACACCCTACACATGTGTGAGACATGAAGCTGTGGGTCTGCAGCTTCTGGGTACTTGGACATTGCACTGAAGAGAATGAGCTGGGTGGAGACGGAGAGAGAGGAGATGAGAAACTGTCATTCTTGCAAGAGATACTGGAGAGATTTACAAAGAAAAAGATTAATTCAGCTTAACAAGATTTTGCCTGCTAAATCCTCTGGCAGCCTGAAGGACAAAACTTTACCCTTCTTAAGCTTCAGCTCAGCAGGAAAAAGTTTCCGCATTTCATGAAAGCAAATATTTGATTCTGAACCTAATGGTAAAAGTTAAATGATATTTTAAGGTCTTCACCTTACATTTTCACTGTCCTGCTACACAAAAATCCAGGAAAAACTAGGGAAATGCAATGTTTGTAGATTGACAAGAACTCACACACTTGCCATTTTTCTCCCATTTAAGTACACCAGAGCCCTTTATAAAGGTAAAAAAATAACTCAGCTGTCCTTTGCCTTGGCTCATGCAAGATGTATAAGTACATTCAAATTTTACAATTTTTCCTGTGCAGGTCAGAGACTAATGCCAGTTTCTTTCATTATATTGATGCAGAATCCCTAAGGAGTACCTGAAAAAATAAGAGTGCGTGATAGAGAGAATAAAATGAATTGCAAATATGCGGAATTGTAAAGAGCTCAGTGATGTCTCACAGAAATGTCTGAAAAACAGTCTATTTAGAGCCCATCCAGAGTATCAAACAGGCATCTCACCAGGGACAGGCACAGCACAGCCTGCAGACTGTGAAGGTGTTAGGAAGAAAAGGACCAGTCATGCAGTGCACTCTGCAAAGACACTTTTGCCAAAAACTGAGTTTGACAAGCTCTAGTAATGATCCCAAGAATAATTAATGCTCTCAGTCCTCCAGCACATTCCTCCCCAGAAGGCAGAGAATTAATGGTGAAGCCTCCCAGGCTTTTCTGCAGAAAAGCAATTGCAGCTGAAGAGGCAATGGCACAAAACCCCATCTTCCATCTCTTTGGAAGGTGTGGACGTTCTTCCATCACCAAAGCAACTGTTCAACCTCAGCACCAGCAGAAATTTGAGTAGAGGATCAAAGTCCTTGAGGAACAGCACATCCATTCAGCAGTGGCATGGGCAGGGACAGTGCTGGACACCCGGTGCCAGCAGCTCCAGTGCCATGGGCAGAGCCTGAGGGAGTGGAAAGGCACAGGAAATTTGCAGATGCCACCAGGGTAAGAACCCTGTGCTGCTCCACAGCCTGGAGGGACAGGGGAGCAGGAACCTCACCCTCCAGAGACCTGCAGCACATTTCTGAAACACCTTTTCTATTTTTTGTGCGTTTCTCTACTTTTTAGTGTGCACAGGGAACCAGATTTAATTTGTCATCTTGCAGTCATCACATCTGAAACAGATACAGTAGGAATGTAAGCGCCTTTATTTCAGGCCTTTTGCTTTTAACCACAAGAACATCCATCTAATGCTATGTAAGAGCCAGCCAGACCATGAGAACTGCATGATACAATCTACAAGGAATATTTTTAATGATGTAGCATTTTTGAAAGCAGATTATGCAAGGATACTTTTAAAAGGAATTATAATGTAATTTGGGTGTAGTCTCTACAGAAAGACGAATATAATTCATTCCTATCTTTTCCTAACTGCCTCCTTTTTCACTGCTGTCAGGAACCCTGCATAAAAACATATGATTTTACACCAACGACGCCTGCATCTTGCTCTTTACCAGATATGACAGTCTGTATGCAACATGGCAATCTGGGAACTCTGGAGGGAATTACATCAGCAGCTTGTGTCAAAGTTCTGTTTTCCATTTCTATTAGGAAGGATTATTTCAGCATCCAAATCAATATGACTGTGTGGCAGCCTAAAATCTATCGGAGGAAAGTTTACTAGTAAGGTCTTATCTCTGGCTCAAGGAAGAGATGGGGGAAAAAAGACTGAAAATAGGAACTCTCCCCACAGAATACAGTTAAACAGATACCAGTGTCAATGGCTGAATGCTGCAACTATGGAACTAACTGCTCTTTGTTAATTCAAACTTTCAACAATTGGATTGTGGTGGCAAATAAAAGCAGCACTTTCCTTACCAGCTGGCATCTTTAAATTAAGGTGCAGCATCTGTGTAAAAGATTTACTTCATTTCATTTCAAGAACTCACTGCTGACATGGCACCAAGTAGTGGCATGGCATGGAAGAGTAACTCTCAGCAGTGCAGAAGCCAGGAGGGCAATAAAGCACTCAGAAAAATATTTCTGTTCTCATTTTTCCACGTATAGAATAATTAAATAGAATAAAAGAAACAATGACTAGGAACCCTGCTTCAAAAACAGATCTTCTGTAAGAGCTTTACTATGACGTCCAGGAAACCATTTTTCTGCAGCTCACAAGTGACAGGTTCCAGTAAAAGACCAGTCAGATTTTCTTTTAAAGGGTGAGTTCTGTCATTGCATTATATTATACTCATGGATTAACTTGTATTTCTCTCTAACTTGATGATACATGACAGTGAATTTTAGGTAGTCGTATCCACTGGACACGTGCTGACCTTTACCTGACTAGAATGAAAGAGAAGCCCAATGTCAACTTTAACCTTTCTATCCAAATGTACCACAGGGAAAAACACAGGTTAAGCAAACCTGAATGTACAGCCAGTTATCTTGGGCTTCTCCAGACTGACTTTGTACTGCTGTTGTGGTTCAATCTGCTCAGAGGAGCAACTAAAATACAGGAACAGGTCCCCTCTGGTAGCCAGGGACAACCTGCCTTCCCAGAGGAGTTAAAATGAACATCTCTTTCCTGGCAATCCACTCCTATGGCACCTCCCTGCCCTGCATCCCCTAGAGCAGCCCTGCAGCACAGCCACTCTCGGAATTCACAGCAAGCTGAGAGCACGCCCCGAGCCTGGTGCAGACCTTCCCTCAGCTTTGTCCTAGGGGTGGGGGACAGCCTGGCTCTGGAACACATGGAGTGCTTCATCCTTGCAGAATACTATGGAAAAGTACCACCAAGAATGCCTTACTCACTGCTGGCTTCCCAAACAACAGCTTTTATCTTATCCCTACAGGATATTACCTGTATTAGCCAAGTACTTTGCTAATTTTACTGCTCATAAGTACTATTAATAAATCTTATCATGAAGACTCTGATGAGGAATTACAGATCATGTGGCTTGCCAATGACTTCCCACATCCCATCCTGGGAGTACCTGAAATAGCCAGCAAAACATCTCAGTTACAGGCAGGACCAGGTCAGTGACAGATTTCCTGCAGCTGGAGCTGGCACAGCTCCCACCAGGCAGCGTTTTTAAGGCCTCCTCCTCTTCTGGCAGACTCTTCTGGGGAAAACCAAGAGCCAAAGCCCTGCTCATCTAGTCCAAAAAGTGGACTGCTTTGGAGGGGAGCAGAACATGATATTGCCCATGAAAATTAATATAATAGTCTTTCAACAGAGCTTTGCAAAGGCAAACAGTCCACTTTTGCTGAGATTGAAACTGAAATGAGGCGTCTAAACAAGACAGGGAGGAGGAGGCAATAGGGAAGGCAAACTGTTTTACCAATGGTGAAGCCAGGGTCTGGATGTTACAGGTTCTCCTGGCAACCTTGCTTTTAATGGCAAATGAAAATTGTAGAAGTTGCAGAAAAGAGATTCCCAAATTCTTCAGGTTGAGATAAAATGCATCACACTGAACCAGCCATTCATTTAATCAAAATGCATGTTAGGAGAAAATGCAAATAAAAGTTCAAATAAAGTCATGGGAGCCAGGACCAGGTATAAATAGACTTTCGTTTCCCTTGAGAAAGCCTCTAAACAATTCAGAAGGCATTAGTGACACAACTTAGAAATGATGGCCAATGCCTGGATAATAGAAATAATTGACCATTGTCCAAGCTACTAAAGGAAATGGGAGATTTTCTGTTATTTGGTGTTTTCCTGTCAAAACTCTGTGCCAAGCTGGAAGTCATGTCTTAGCCAAAGAGAGCTCATGCCTTAGCTAAAAGTCAAACAGGATGTACAGGGAGGTCAAACCAGATCCACTTATGCCTTCTACCCTTAAATCCCATGTTTGTAAGGGGAGAAGCAGGTTTTCCTGCTCCTTCTTCAGCCTTTAAGGAAAACAAGTCTTTTAATCTATTTAGAGGCCCTTTCTGACATTCTTTAGCTGCAGTTTTTCTCAATCAACCTAATCTTTTCTCATCAAGCTCCATGCTAATCCCATTTTGCTCCACTCCTTAAACTAATAAAAGATTAGAGTGACATTTCCGAAAGGGCATCGTATTAAGCAGCTTCTTTCCCATCTCAACAGATCACGGAGTACAAAATGTAGTGAACGGGCCATTAATCTTATGGTAATGAGGTGTCAGTCTGAATGGAGCCCTCCTCCTTGATCCAAGTGAAGGACAAGGGGATAACGAGGACACCGCACCCGCCACCCCTGGCAGCTCTGCCAGAAGGCAGCAGATCCACGGAGCGGTGTTGTGGTGGTGGCAGCAGCTCCTGTCCCCACTCTGCTGTGCCGTGACGATGGCCAGCAAGCGTCCACGTGGGCCTGTCACCCCCTGTGCTGCCCACACACATAACGAGCTTTCCCTCTGTTCTTAATTAGCGGCATAAAACTGTTCAACAACTTCAGCTTTGCTCTAACAGCCGATCAATTAGGATCAGCCGCCACACACGCAGACATTTTTCACACCTATCCATCCAGCTGGTGAAAACCGTGGGCAAACTACTCCCTTCATTCCTACAGAGGACAAGCCAGTGCTCTTCCTGGCAACATATCTGCAGTGGTATTATCCAATTTGCTTTAATACAGAAAGACTATTTTCATTTTCTGAAAAATGTCACCATTCTCCTAAAGAAAATTCCCTTGGAGACTCAAGCGTTAGCAAGTGCTGAGAAAACTTTTTGAGAAAAGTACACGGTGGGTGATGCGTGGTGACATCCATCCTGTCCCTTGCTCTAGCAGGATGCTCTTCCCTACAGCGGGAGGTGGGCTGGGAACACACAAGGCCATGAGTCTGTGCTGAACCCCAAATGCTCTGTGTGGTCACAACTGTATCTGTGCACAGAGAAAACTGGAGCAACAGGGCTTGAAAATAACAACCAGGGGAGAGGGATGCTGAGGGAACCGTGGATGAAAAGGCAGCGCATCCCTCCTTCCTACAGAACTGTCTCAACGCATGGATTTCACTTATACATTTGCTTTTCTTTCTTGTGACTAATGAATAAAACCTGTGGACATAATATCCTCAAAAGCCAAGTGTCTGAAGATCAAATTACCCTACAATTTACCTTTGCCATTTATGCTTTTTCATGATTTGTGTAGTTGCTACTGACACAGGCAAGAATTTCCTTAAAAATATTCACCCTGTAGAGGAGTTCAGCCCTTCTCCTTCTGTTTGAAGCAGTCTAACCCTGCAGTTGCACATGCACTGTTCTGTCTTGGTACAGTCACTTAATGCTAGATATCAACAAAGAAACTGATTAACTGGAACTATTTTGAGGACAAAATTCATCAGAAACCAAAACTTTACAGTAGATTAGAAAATGCATTTTTCTACAATTACAGGAGGACACAGCATCACTGCTATTGCCAATAAATGTCAATTTTTAACCGTGCAGCCTCTAGCTAGGTCTTTATTCTAACTTTCTTATCCAATTACATGCATAAAAGAGATACCTCGAAGTAAAATCAAAGGTTTTTCTCCAATGCACATTGCTTGGAAAAATCCTGCCTCTGTTCCACCTGTTTTGGAAGCCTTGGCAGAGTTTAGCCACTTACCTGTATACTGTGGTAGGTGGTGAGTTCAGGGTGTCATAGATGAGCCTCACGTGTCCCTGGTACAACTCCAGAGCCAAGGGATCATTGTCTCCTTTGTACAATAAGATGCCGTTGTCCTTGTCCGTGGCTACCTGTGAAACATTCATAACCACGTAAGGTTGCTTGAGAATGACTAAGAGAAGAAATAAACCTATATTAAAAATCAAACCAAAATCTTGTATGCAATTCAAATACACTTTAATACATCATATATATGAGCAGCAATGAGAGCAAGAGCCAGGAGGCACAAAAGAGTCTTGGTGCCCTTGGGTGGGCTCACACACAAAAGTCAACTTCCCATTTCACTTCCCATGAGAACCAGTTTTCAATTGTCTTCTGAACCTTAGGCCTGTAACAAAATCTCACGCCTTTCGGCTGCTGAATAAGCAAAATATTGTCCAGAGAGGCCATTCAGAGCAGCCTGTTTTAAGAAGCATCCTGACATTAAACACTAAGTTGTACAGGATGAAGCGCAATGCTGTGAATCAGTAGGAGGACAGGGAGGATTCCTGAATCATGCTGGGTTGCGTTGCCAGTCTGGGAATCAGAGTGGGGAGGTTCTGGAGGCAGGACGTGTGCCCACAAAGGTACACTGGTGCCTTAGTTGCTCCTCCACATTTCAATGATTTTAGAGCACACAAGTGGCTCGCAAGTTGACTCTGATTTTTTCAGGATTTTGGCCAGCAGCCCCTGTTCTGTCAGCACGAGACACACGCACGTCCGGGTATTACAGCTTAGAAGAACTCGCGACAAACCTGGAGGGAGATGTTCGCCTGGGGGCGGATCTTGGCTGAGGGCAGCTCCACGTAGGAATCCTTGCCCACGAAGTTGACGGTGATGAGCTTCTCGCAGCGCTGGCCCGCGAAGCCGGCGAGGCAGCGGCACACGGGCTCGTGCTGTGCCACGATGCACTGGGCCCCGTTCTGGCACTCGTAGTTGTCGCAGGGGCTCGTCTGCAGCAGCACCATCGGCGGCGGCGTCTCGCAGAACAGGCCACTGCACAGGCAAAGGGACGACAGAGCGGCCTCAGGTACCACTGTTTTTTCATTTTCCTTTCAGGGGCTGCCACGCTGCTCTGGAGCGGCGCTCTGAGGCCCAGCCACCGCGTGCCTGCCGTCCTGTGCGACAGCTGCACGGCTGAGTGCTGCAGAATCGCCGTGCTGGCCATGAGTCAGCCAGGGCAGGCACCGAAAGCAGCCCCAACTGCCCTCTGCGCTGGTCCTTCAGCTCGGCAAGGCACTGCAGCCGGGCTGGAGCACTGCCACCCACACTGTGCCCCGCAGAGGCTCCCAGTGACATCTGTGAGCCAAACCTGAGATGTCCCCATGCTAGATCTGTGATTTGAGTCTACTCTGCTGTTGTCAGTGGCAAGCAAGTGAAAGGAATGAGGGATTTGTCTTTACAAATAAATTGTAGGCCGGCTAGTAGATAAAAACCAGCACTAAGAGATAAAGGATTCCACTGATTGATGAATGGACAGAGAGATTTGTCTTTATCAGTAAACTGTAGGTCTGCAAATAAACAATGAGGAGAACCATAAATTCCATAGAAATTAAAAAAAGGGCAAAGGGGGGGTATACATTAAAAGGGAATCTTAAAAACTAGGCGTTCCGGGAAGTCTGTACCTCTCAAGTACCTCAGCCAATGGGGAAAGAGAGAGGGAAAATGCAATCGTGAAATTAGGATAAAAAGGAGGCTGCGTCCTCCAAAAATTTGAGAGACCCCAGGGGAATGCCCCATGGCCTCTCCCTTTATTCGAATAAAGTAACGGGACTCCTCTGTCTCCTTTTTGGACATGAACCTCTCGTGTTGGTAGATTAATTTTCCTAACACAAGGGAACCCTTTTCCAGAGGAACCAGGAGAACAGAGCACTGCTAACCCAGCCTGTGAGCTTTGTTCTACCTAATGCCCATTGTTTTGTTTTGTCTTTGGCAGCAAGTAGAAAACAGAAGGAAAAATCAGTGTATATAATTCTAATTTAGTAATAAGAAATTATTAAAAATAATAATAAAAATTTAAAAATCCATGTGACCCACAACAGCCTCCACTAACAGAAAGCAAATGCTGGAAGAAGCCAGAGTGTCCGTGCTTAGTGCTGCTCTGAAAGATTCCCCAAGCTCCTGGTATGGCTTCTGCATGCCTTTGCTTGCTGTGAAACCCCTCTGGTGTGTGGCTTTACCAGGGCAGCTCTCCTGATAACGGCACCTAGAAATTACATTATCAACAGTGTCTGTCAAGGCCCTTTGGTTTTTAATTTTAATATTATTTTAAAAGTATATATTTAGAAATAATTAATAGGACTTATTTCCCCAGCAGTGGAATGTGGAACACAGCCTGACTTGCATAGCTTGGCCAAGTCCATTCTGCCTGGTACGATCTCATTTATTTAAATAATCACTGCGAGTTCCTTGAAGCAATCTGTCCCAGTGGAGATCTTGGAAGCATCTGCACCACAGAGGAGCAGTGCTTCCATCAGGCTCTGCAGCTTAATGTGTGCTTCCCCACCAGAGCAGCATTTATCAGGCAACACTACTGTGAGGCTGATTGCTGGAGGGAAGCTTTGACAACTTGGGGTTCATTCAGCGGGGCTCACAAATTCTCTAAAATGTTTTATCTGCAGGGAGCAAATGAGTGTTATTTTGGGAAGAAAACACTGAAAACTTTTCAGGAAAAAGCATATTATGCAGTTGGGAGAAGTTGGTGAGAGCTAAGGAAAGCTGCTCTGAGGAGCACAACTACACCTGACCAGTGAATAGGAAATGGTGAAATAGGAGAGCGAGTGTGTTTATGGTGGCACTATTGATTTTTGGGGCTGTCATGAGAGCCTCACTGTGCATGAGGTCCTTCCTACATTGTTCAGAATTACTCAAGTGCCATTTGTTCAGCCATGTGTAAGTTTTAACATCTTTTTAATGTGTGGCTCCAAATGGCTTTGACACACAGCGTAGTGACAACCATAAAATCATTATAGGTCTGTGCGTTTATTGCAACAGCCTAAGCTCTGGATAATTGGGAGGGCACTCTGCAAACTCACTGCTGGGGAATGATTCCTGATACTTAGCCAAAAAACTTTATTAATCATCATCTTAGGTCTCCTAGTTACCTTTGTCAGACCATCCCTTGTGTGCTCTCCTTTTCATCAACACTTGCAGCCTTCAAACACTTGCAGAGTTATCTCCTTGCCACACATCCCTGTGCTCAAGGCAGCTGCGAGGACAGGGGAGTCTGTAACTCTGAACATCAGAAGGCTGAACTCTGTCAATCACCATATTGCATTTGTCATCTTAACAGGAAAAACCCCAAACCTCAGAACCCCCTTCAGAGCAGCGGGCCTTTAAACTACAAAAGGCTTGAGTCATGGGAAGAATAATGAGATCGTATTTTGTTAGCAGAATTTTAATCCTGAAATCAAACAAGATCAGGGACTATTCTGCATGGAGAACACATGGGGCTCCAGCTTGCTGTCTGCCTTGGCAGAGGGAGTGTGGTAGTGCTCAGTGTGAGGTTTTTCTCCCCAAAGACCCTTGTCTTCCTTGCATCTTGCACAGGAAATTTAGGGAAGTGGCACGGACTAGTGGAAAACAAAGAGAGCAAACAGGAGAACTCAAGTTAATCCTGGCTGTGCTGTTGACAGGCAGTGGGATTACTTTGCTTGCCCATGGCTGCCTTTGGCTATGAAGTGCTGTCTAAGCTGGTAGCTGAGTTTTGGAGCTTTGTGTAGAAAGATGCTTCTTATACTTGGAGGACTTTCAGTGGAATGAGACCCCCTCACTTGATCAAGACAGAAGACTGGACTGTTCCAGGTTCTGTTCTTGATGCCCCTGCTGTGAGACCAGACAACCTCGGGCACTGCCTAAATTGCCAGTAGAGCTCTTTGGTACGTGGGAAGGGACCAGACCAGTCTCCCACCTACCCCTGCCGCTCCACCCAGCTGTGTGAACTCAGAACATCTCTGCCAAATACTGCGACTCTGCTTTCCCAGAAAAAAACCCTCACATTCATCACTGCCTAGTGCTGACAGGCCTTAAAAATCAGGGGACCTGCAGCAAAAGTCTCCCAGTCAGTCCCATCTGATGACAGGCTCGAGTTACCCTTGACTCCAGACATGGCTTTGCAATCCCATTTCTCAAGTCTAACAATTAGATAACACTGAGGATTTATAATCCCACAGTCACGTTAGCCTGACCAGTCACCAATCTGCAAGATCCCCAAGGCCATCAAATGGACTGAAGCAGAGAATGAAACATGGAGAAAAGGGTATGAATTTGAAATTCAGAGGATATCTGATACCTTGTAAATAACAAGTCTGATTCTGTGAAACCATGGGCTGACATTATGTTATATATCAGTGCCTATTCAGGGAAGGCTGTCTGCTTTGCAACAGAAATGTGTGTTGAGAGGGAAGGAAAAAACCCCAAACCAGCAAGGATGAAAGCAAGAAGAATGAAAACAGTTGCAGATACAAAGCAGAGAAGATGATTTATAAGTGTTCATGCAATTTCTGCTTTGTCAAGACTGATCTTTTCAGGTACTCCTTCTTTGTCTCATGTGTGTATTTCAAACACAGAAAAGGTTTAGCTGGAAGGAAGCCAGTATCCAGCCCCAGGCAATGATTAGTGAATCCATTTGGAGGAGAACACTTATCTTTGACAGACAGAGAGATTTCCAGGAGTCAGATATATTGGCAGCTGTCAGAATGAAAGACTGGAAATTTACAGCCCAAATCATACTGAGCTCGTCCAAGAGGCACAGAGACACTGCTACAAAATCTTCAGACTCATGTTTTTCTTGCAGCCAGTTCTGATGGCTCATAAATGCAATTTAATTATCCTTTGCTCACTCTGCACACGTAGGGTTTATCTCCGTGTAACTTCTGTGAGCGCATTAGGTGTTGTGCTCAGCGTTAGCAGGGATGGCTGGGGCAGGCACACTAACGCAGCGCTGCCCCGAAGGCAAACCGCTGCTTTCCAAGCAAGAACCGCCAGCCCCCTGGGTCCAGTTAACTTGTTAAAACCTCCTGCAGGGACAGGACTTGAGGCACCCATTGGCACGGGATGACAGCTCAGTGGCGTGTTGGAGGCTGGTGAGGATGAGAGCCCTGGCCCGCAGCCTGTGCCCTACCTGAAGCCCTGCGGGCACACGCAGGTGTAGCCATTGACCGCGTCCACGCAGGCGGCTCCGTGCCGACACCTGTGGCCCACACAGTCGTCGTCATCCACTTCACAGTGCTTGCCGCTGTAACCCGGCAAGCACTCGCATCTGAAACGCAGGAACATCCCTGTTAATGGCTCGTTTCAACATTCACAACAGCAGCTCACACAGGCGGCCTAGCACCTGCCGGATTTGGGGTGGGGAGATGTTGGCGATTATTCCTGGCAGCATCAAGCACAGTTCCTGCCATCAGAAAGGCTCAGGTCCCTCCTGGCTGGCTGCACTTGAGGTTCTGCAATCTGCTCAAATTCACGTGGAGCAAAGCACCACCATACTACAGCTTCTCCTCAGCCAAGTCTGTGGAGAAGGGCGATCACCCAGTAGACTCCCAGCTGTGCTAAAGGTGACAATGCCTTCCCTAACCTTGCAGACTCAAGGGGCAATATTCTGCACGGGTGGTGGCTCTGATGCCCCACACTATGATTTTGCCAGTGCCTGCACACTGCTGGGTGTCTGAGGTTGGCCCTGTGCAGCTACATGGAGCACAAGAAGGGTTTGCCTTCCAAATGGAAACAATCTGCAAACAAGCCATAAACCTCAGCCAATTTAAAGAGAAAGACCAAGTTTTGAGACCACCACCTTCTTTCCATTCATTTTCCAGGCAAAGTGCTGCTGCAACAATGGAGAGTTATCTTCGCAGCCTGTCCTTTGCCGTGGTGCCTGCTGCTGTGGGGTGATGCCGTTCGTGGGAGCACAGTGGGATGTACCCAGACCTGCAGACACTGCCTGTTGGTTCTACTTTATTTCTTTTATTTCTCAAGTTTGCTGTACGAAGGCTGCGTCAGCATTTCTATTTATAAGTCTTGCAGAAGTTTATAACCTGACAATAGAAAATGCATCCCAAAGTCTCTGACTTGGATCAGATCTTCTGGGATTGCTGAGCAGCCTTTTTTTTAATCTATACTGTAGACAATGTTTAGTCATGAACACTCTTTAGTCCATAAAACACATTTTACTCCTCTCAGCTGGATGTTGTTGCACATCTGGAAAACAAAAGGCATACCACTTCAACCAAATCAAGAGAAGAGCTACAGTTAATTCAGCAATAAACGAGAGGTCTGTGCTCTTGTTAGAGCCTGCGGTTGGACCCAACGTGCTTGTCGCCGAGAGCTGGAAGAGGAGAGACATTATAAAGCTGAGGATGTGACATGAGGAGAGACGCTACTGCTCCATAGATCTATTCAGCTGGCCTACTCCTCCTCCCCCTGCCAGCAGCCTGGTGGGGTAAATGCAGGAGGAGGCACCTTGTGGAAAACCTCTCAGAGGAACTGGACACACGGGAGTGAAGTGATGAGGAAAAAACATTTCTGCTTTCCAGGCAGCAGTCACGGTGCTGACTGTTGTTCCGAGTGACAGCAGGTGGCTCCTGGCTGCTCCCAGGGCAGGGCAGTGCGCTGGGTGACGCTCCCCAGCACACAGCAGTGTCCTGCGAGTGCGATGGCCAGGGAGCGCTGCCACGGCGCCAGGGGGACAGCAGCCACCCAGCTCAGGGGAGACAACGGGAGCTCCAGTCTCCCTTGCAGAGCACGGCTCGTGACTGGCTGAACCAGGAGGAAAGGGGGCAAAGCCTGTTCACCCGCGGCTGTCGAAGGGCAGGGTTAGTGCATGCGGACACCGCACCCGCCCTGCGCGAGAGGCTCCGTCACCAGCCTCGGCAGACCCTGGACAGAGGGGTCAGTGTCCCAGCTCTGCACGTGTGAACTGCTTTTGTACACCTTGGTGGCTCAGGGAATACTGTGATTAGCACAATGGAAATGACAAAACAGAGCAAAGAGCAAAAAGCAAAAAGTGTTCCTGCCCCAAACCCTAAGAAATGGGCAATGTTTTCTGGCGGCATTGCAGACACACCTGCAAGGAAGTAGTGTCAATCAAAAGACTTTGTGAGAGGAATTGGCAGCATTTAATCCTGTTGTTTTTTATTGATCCCTGCAGTCCTAATATAAAGTGATGTAATAATGAACAATGTGCAGTTCCTTGTTCAGGGCTGCCATGCATCAATTTTATGATGTGTATTGGCTATCTCAGTAATGACAGAACCACCACTTTTCTCTGCAGGGCTGCATTAAATCAGCATTTTAAGCTGTCAGGTAATAATTCCAAGCTTTAGAATAATAAAGTATATTTATATCATGCTCCAACATCAATGCACTGAATGGAAAAACATTCTCCTTTCTTGAAAGTTATTTTTTTGGAAGTAATTCCATTGTGTTAAAGGCTGTTTTTTTGTTTTGTTTTCTGGCATACAGAAAGCTACTCTTCTTCTGTATAGTAACAGCACACTAAAGATGTGGAGGCTGGAAGGGAGTAAAGCCACCTGCAAATTTAA
Source organism: Callaeas wilsoni (assembly GCA_013398955.1). Taxonomy (NCBI): domain Eukaryota; kingdom Metazoa; phylum Chordata; class Aves; order Passeriformes; family Callaeidae; genus Callaeas; species Callaeas wilsoni. The sequence goes on from VWPU01007097.1 coordinate 17,642, forward strand.
CTCCAAAAGCAAAGAGCTCTGTGCAGCCAAAACCACACTGAAATAGTCCAGTTTGCTTCCAAGCTTGGCTTTAGAAGCATGGAATTCCTTTTGGGTCAGTCTTCTCTGAGCTCTTGGTGTGTCACATCTAGGCTGAAGCTACCAAAAAATGCCTGCCTGAAGTATAGGAGGTGAGAAATTCAGCCCCATGAGTTCTTCATCCGGACTCCTCCTAGAAACCCAAGGCCTGTCCCACCAGGGAATGGTGGCATGGTAACTCCATCCTTATCCCACAGTCCCACACAGTGCCAGCAAGGGACTGAGTGTCAATCAGTAAAAGTCTGACGCAGTAAAGAAGGTGGCAAAGAAACCTTCATGTTCAGATCCTGGTAAGAGACTAATTTACCTGATCAGATAGTTATCTCATTTCCCAGTGACCATCTGACACCACTACAGTTGAAATCTTGTTTTCTGTTACAGCCTTGCAGTGATGGCAACATTCCCAGTATCACAGAGAGCCTAAAAACATGTCCAGTGGTATTTAAATTGTTGGCCTATCTGCAGGGATTTGCATCTGCGTGCACTCAATGTCTGTTGTATTAAAGCCGTGAATCATGGCTTCTATCGCAGGGCCAGAATGGAATTTCCCTCCCCAGGTCAATAAATAACTTGGCTTCCTATTTTTTTCCTGTCTTTGTCATCTTCTCTTCCCTCTGCAGAGCTGCAGACTGCCTAGAGCTGAGGGCAGGACAGACAGACTGACTGGTGCTGTGCTGGTGTGTCCTGCTCACATGCCCAGGACACGAAGAGCCCAGGGACAAGCCTGACTCCTGCCATTGACACTCCCTGCCTCTGGAAGCAGAGGAAGACAGGCAGGAGCCTGACTCCTCCTGCAGGCAGCGTTATCCTGCACCATCAGGAGATCGGGCTCCTCAGGGGATCAGCTACAGCGCAGGACCAGAGGCTGCTGTTTGCAGTGAGCCCAGCAGCATCCACACATCACTGCAAAACTGCTGAGGGCTCATTTTTGAATGGTTTGGTGCCACTAAAGTATGAAAGAAATAGCAGTGCTTGGACACCTCTATATTCAAGGCTCCTTTACTTCTCAAGTCTGGCTTCTAGAAAGAAGAATGGGACAGAAAGAGTAAAGAAATCATGGATTTTTCTGTAGCATTCTATAAATAGTGGGAAGAATAACACAACAAACAGTAGTAGAAAAATACTTAAAAGCAGTTATTTGGGCTCCCCTCAAGGATTAGGGACTCTACTGTGAAGAACACTTTCCTAGCAAGCATGTGGGAAAAATTATCTTATTTACTGAAATTGTTTGGGTGGCAGGTATGACAATGCTTCCAGCAAAGGGAAAATCATTCGGGGCCACAGCTGTCTCCATCCCTTCATGCTCTAGCAACAGAAGGCAATTCGAGTTATAAACCTTCACCTCAAAACATGATGTAGCTACTGAATTAACCAAAAGTACTGGATTAACTAAATGATGGATTAACTGGGAATGAAACCTGGAAAGAACATCAGAGGCTATTTATGCACTGGCACACACCTCCTTATCCAGTCCCTACACATCAGTTCAGGAACCATCCTAATCATTTAATAGCTTCATCTTCCTCAAGACTTGGAAACATTTCTGTCTGGAGGCTTTTCACCCAACAGAAAGGCTTGTGTTTTACTGCCTGACTGTCTAGCACAGAGTCAGCTGCCTTCGAGAGCCACCGTCTCTAAAATTTTGGTTCATTTCCTTTTAACTCTCCTGAAATGTCCTGTGTGTCAGTTTATACTCTTCTGACATGCTGGTTGCTTCACAGGACACAGTCTGACCCCAAGTGCAAGTTGCCAGGAAGAACAAAGCCTGCTGTCTTCCCTCTCCTGGGTGTGCTGGACAAAACCCCTGGAGGGAATCAGTGAGCACCCAGGGCTGCACTGTGACTCTGAAAACAGCCTTAGGGAAGGTGCAGAGAGCAGCTCACTCTGCACGGAACTCTCTTGGATTTGTCTCCAAAGATCTTTTCCTGACAAGCTTTTCACAGAGCTTGACTTTTCAATTGACTGTCTCTATTTGCTAAATTGCTCTGGAAGTCCCTCTTCAGATAAGTGATGAATGCTGCCACTGTGCACCTCTCACAACTCCCCAGGCCCAAACCTCCAGTTTGGGAGGTTCATTGCCATCTAAAACACGAGGCTTTATTTCGCCCCTGTGAAACAGTCAATGTCATTCCCAGTAGGAAAATACAGACACAGACTTCACCAAACCCCAGCAAGGCCAAGCAAGGCCAATGGAAAAGGCAGCTCCTGAGCTGGAGCCATCCAGCTCTGCAGCTGTTAAGGCTCCTGTTATACTGCTTGAATTTATAAGTGCCCTAAGGAACACATAAGGAAACTGTCCTTTGTTTCTGATGCAGGATAAGGTACTTTGCAGTGACTGTTCCATAAATTCTCCTATTGCCATGCTCTATTCCAGAATAATTCCTCTGCTCTGAGGGTACACCAATTATTTTCAAGTAAACCACAGAAAGCTAGAAAAGTATGCATGGATGCATTAAAGTTAAAATGTGGCACGGACTGAAGTGTATATTGTCTTGCATTATTTGTGCTAATTTTGGTGATTTTTGCTCCAAACTCATTGCCAGTACAACGCCAGCCAAGCCAATGGATGCAGGTGCCCTGTGTGTAGAGACCAACACACACACACTCTTACCTGGTTCCTTTGTCCAGGGGAACACATTTGGACTCATGTTGGCAGGGATTTAGATCGGGAACACAGTGGTTAATCACCTCATCACACAGTTCACCTGAGGCACAGGAAAAGAAAAAAGCTGTAACACAACTTGAACAATCCTGAACACCCATGATGTCCAGGATGGCCAATCTCCCTAAGTGGAGACAGCTCAGTAGTTCAGCAGGAAGTGACAAAATTGCTTGTTGAGGGCACATGAGACTTCATTAAATTGGCTCCTTTGACCTACAGCAACCACACTGTTTCTATCACACGGATTTGAAAGGCTGGTTTAAAAAGTACTGACGTATAAACTCCACTTGGAGACAGACGAGGGATCAGATGGGCAGTTCCTGACCCAGAACCTCTTATTTCAAAGCAAGAAAGTGACACAAAAGTGAAGTTGCTCATTAGACCGTAACATTTTCACACGGGCACATATTTCAGCCATGGTTAATATGCTGCCAAAGAAGCTGATTGGACATCGTTCTGGGGAAGAACAACAACCCACAAACCCTCCCCCCAAAACCTCTGCGACTCTCCATAATAGGAACCAGCTTTAGGACTGCATGCAATTATAAAACATTCACTATTTATAAGAGAAGTACTAGCTCTATTGTGCTCACAGGAGATGATGTCTTTTCAGAAAAAAATCCATCTCTTGTAAGCCCAGCTCAGCTGTTTCTAGGTACAGTGTATAACATGCCACGAACCTCCCTTGATTTGTATAAATTTTAATAATTAATAGTTGTAGAATGTTCAAACCGTGATAGTTTATTTAAATACAATCCTTCTCTGAGTCCTAAATTATTAGGTCACACTTCAGTACCCCAGGATTTGAGATCCAGCCAAAGACCACAGAAATCGTTGCCTTCCCCAGAATCCAACAGAAACCTATCCCACACCTCCCAAAGCCTTGCAGGAAAAGCAAAGATCAGGTAATCTCAACATGGAACCTCCCAAAAGCTACAGTCCCAAAGTCCCCTGTGCAGCTCTACCAGGGGAGCACATCTGCAGGCTTTCAAGGCTGTACGTATTTTCTGTGCCTATGCACGGTACACACCATCACACGAGCAACAGGCCATAGGAATAGTGGGGAAAAAGGGTAATGTGGGAGGCACCGGGGGGCTGGCACTGTTCTGGAAGGTTTTTGTGGAGCTGCAGCTCCACCTGTCTTGAGAGAAATGCCATTTTCAAAAATCCTGACATTTTTCTACACTCTAGTGGTTACGGAGAAACACTTGGAAACACAAGCCGAGCAAACCACAAAAATCAAAATTCAGATGGAAAATGCAAATCAGAACCATCCATCTTTTATCAGTTCTGTGATCTGGCAGGCTGGCTGAGAGCACATTTTGAGGATGACTCTGGTGCTGATAGGTGTGGTTTGTTAACTCCCCTAGGTGCTAATGCTCTGTCAGGTTATTCCTCCCACGTGTCCAGCCTCCCTCCAGTCGAAGTTACACAGCTCCTGATATGACTCTTCCTATTAGAATGGAAGTATAAGATGTATTTGCCGAAATTACTCAGTTGTTTTTGCGTGTTTCAAACAGGGAACGTGTACTGTGTCTGCTTTTGAGAGCTGTCAAGTGTAAATGAGAGCAGGAATAGAATCCATGGGAGGGGCACTGCCAGCAAAAAGCCCCTCCTGATGGGCCATACACACCCTTCTGACTGGGTGGTGGGCTGGCTTTGGCAGTACCAGGGGAGTCTGGCACGGCAACCTGCAGTTTATGGTTCACAGCATCATGTATAAGACAATCAATTCCATCTGGAGCCAAGGAATCCCAGGAAGTCACCACTATTAAACGCTACCAAGTCTTTTCACAGCCCTGGACAAAGCCTGGGCAAATATAATGAACGTGTCCCGCTCGGGAAGGGGGACGTGCCGAAGAAACCCAACACTGCAGATCCATGGGAACCAGGGAAACAGATCATTCACTGGGCTTGAGGTTGGCCACTGTACTTTGTTGCTCCTCAAAAGCAATGGGAGATGTTCGGTTCTCACAGCTATGAACACTGGGGACAGCTATCGACACATTCTGAGGTGGCAGAACTGGGACAGGTCTGTTTACTGCAATCCCCAAATCCACAGGCCACCAACCCTCCCAAAACCTAACAAACAAAGGCAATCCCATAGCCTTTGGGCAGACCTGAACATGAGCAGCTCAGACCTTGCATGATGCTTGGAGAACTGCCAGTTTGTCATCTTGTTATTCCCCATGTCTCTCGTGAGTTATGAATCTTATGTGAAAATAAACATCAAAAAAAAATTAATTGGCTGGTGACATTAAAAGAGCTCAAATGAGCTAAAGCTGGAAATATTTTTGGAAGATCATTTATTAACTGAAGAGAGTGTGGATAGATGCCTTCAACTATCCTTTCACTAAAAATGGTCAATACATACTTTTGAAGTTTCTATTTTTTCTTTTGTTTTCTTTTGAAGAAAAGGAAACAGGCTTTAAAAAAATATGAATAGTATCAAAACTCTCAAAGGAAATCATAATTCTTCTTAAAGTATTCTTCTGAACAGTCTTGACAACTGCTTAGAGATCCAGTAAAAATCTCCCCAAATGTCAAATATTATGACTCACTGTGTCATTCTAAAGACACCACTATCAAAGTGTAGGAGAATTCTAGGCTAGGTACCAAACACAGCATCCAAAAAAATGATATTTTTCATGCAAAACTTGGAACATTTAAGGATCTTTCCTGTTATTTTTCCCATCTATCACTCATTAGGGAGCTCCCTTGGGAACGCCTTGCAACTAGAGCAGCCTCATCTCAGGAAGAAAATACCTCTTGGTCATTATTTCAGGCTCCACCAATGTTCAGTAGATGCTGCAGAAAGCATGCCAGGGAAATAAAACACTTTTTGAAAAGCAAAACCCAAGGCACCAGCTACACAATGTCTTTCTCATATTTTATTCAGTCAGAAAATATCTGGGCCAAAAAATCTGCCCTCAGACCTGAGAGCGCAATATTCATTGGTCGCTTTAATGTCAGTATCAGAGGAAAAATGTGATCCTCTTTTTTTTGGAGTGACACAGGGCTGCTTCTCTGTGCAGCAATTAAAGGTCTAGTCCAAATCTCTCACTGGATAGTTATGTGATCCTAAAAACAAACTGGACATTCATCTCAGGCCAACTCCTAGCAGCACTGATTCTCTTTGTGGGGGATACTTGATCATGCTAAAACAAGAGAAAACTTCAGTGTAATGCTGTCCCAAGTGTAGAAAACCGTCCAACCTCCCCATTTTCCTCTCTCCTACATGTTCTCAAATCACAGCTCCAGTTTGGGTACACACGGGTTTCTGAAGCGCTTCTATAAAACCGTCAGGAAAACCACAGCTACGTTTCTTTTCTAACCAGTTAAGCAACTCTTTTAATCCCAAATAATACTTTTTGTTCCATCAAGACAGACTTACTCTCTATAATCAAAGCTGAACAGAATAGGAAACGTGCAAGCAGACATTGGACAGGTGAAGGCAGCAGTCTGATCTACCACAAAATACTGCAGTTTTCAGATTAAAACCAAGTTATACTGACAGGTGGAACTCTAACAGGTGGATCTCCCTTTGCTGCTGACTCATGCAAAAAAAAAAAAAACAACAAACCAAAAAGGACAAAAAGTAGAGAGGAAAAAAATCCCCCAACAACAACCAAGGTATTTGGCTCCTTCAAAACTACATCCCTTGTCCCCCTTGTCCCCTTCACCAGCACTGTCCCTTGTCTTAAAAAAACACAGCTTTTTTTTTTTTTTTTTTTGCCTCATGCAACATTTTCCTGGTCTTATTTTTCAACAGAATCATGAATTTCACGGAGCTTTCCACAGGGCTCACTGCTTATGAAGAGCTGCCAAGAAACACGCTTAGGCTTTTCTGTAGCCTTCCCCACATCTCAGAACGAAGCCAAAACAACAATAGGGCAATAAAGATGACTTTTATACACAGTTTAATAATCATCTATCTTTTTTCCGTTCTGTGCTGTCATGAGAGCTATTTATTTCATGCCCCATTAGACTTTTAAAACCAGGATTCAAGCTATACTATTCCTCCCTAATCAGTAAAAGAGAAGCTGGATGCAGTAAAAGTATTTTACTTATTTATCTGTAAGTGAAACTGCAGTTCTGAAAAGACAATGTAGAGCACCAATTTGCAACCAATGAGTTCAACGATTTTTCTTTTGTTCCATGTGTCAGTTGGGTGATACTTTGTTGTAATATACTGACAAAACAACACAGAAAATATTCCCGTCCTTAATGCTAGAGAAGCTTTAGTAGGGCCTGCAGGACTGGCAGTAAATATGCTGTCAAGAATTTCACAATATTACTTGAGAAAAGGAACGTGCTTATGGTGAAGAAAGGATGGAGAAAGCCTGGCCTGTATCCACAGAGGAAACTTTTCCAGGCTGCACAGGGTGAGTGGTTAAATGGTGTGTTGCAACGTTCTGAACTCTGCCAGGTAGGTCCGAATGGAACTCGTCTCTTTGCTGCTAATAAAAAACACTGTGCTGTTTTTCTCATAAGAGATTACTCATTTTATGTCTAATAACTTGTATCGGAAGAAATGTTTTCTGTGTTTTGTTCTCCCCTTCTCTCTTTTCGGTCATTAAAAAGAAGTCAGTGCCAATTGGAAGTTTCAGAACACTGAACCTAAAAATGGTTGGGTGGAACAGACAGGGTGTTCCTCCAAGGAAGTAATTCAGTAAGGAATGTTGTTGATGTTTGATGAAAACGATTTGAGGCGCATCTAACAAAATAAAAAAATGAATTTTGTACTTCCAAACTATTTCAATTTGCAATGAATAAATGAGAAACTCTGTGAAAATCCTTCAGCAGCAAATGCTACCATGTTAGATACAAAAACATAGAAGAAATTAACTGAAATGCACTATATGCACTGAAATCACTGTAACTGTGAATTCTGCATGATCACTGAAGTCTGCTCTTGCTTGACAAACACTGCCCACAACACTTAGTATGCAGAGTTACTTTATGCTTTTTATCCTGTCTTAATTGTTAAAAACTTCCAAGTTTTCATTTACCAGGTTTTGACCCGTTCAGTGGGAACCCTTAAGTTCGATTCCACACTGAGATTCCCACAGTGGCTTATTTTTCAGATTCAAGGAGCAATCCTCTCTAACCTTAAGGTTAAACAAAGGGAGAATGGATAAAACCAGATCTGGGCAGGGAAATAATGATCCTTTCACTGTTTCAGAGTCTTGAAAAAAGGAATGTGTTCTGTGCACTGCTGAAGTATGAAAAACCATATTCAACATCCCAAATGCCACACAATACAGTGTGTGAAACATTAACTGAACCAGACAATTTCCAGTGCCCCTAAAAGGTGGTGACCTGCCTAAAGCACTGTTCCTCAGCACCACTGTGTCTGGAAAAGATCCTCATTTTGCTGGACACCCTACACTTTTGAGCTGTATTTATTTGTACGAATGTCTTCCAATTTGCCTGGAATCTGTTAGGGATCAATTCAGTTATCCACACAACCTAGTGCAGTCAGTCACACTTGAGATGGCACACGTTATCTGAGATGTCCTTCCTGGGCTGGCAGTGAGGACACCGGACACACTGTGGATTCCTGCTGCTCTCAGCAGGGAGTGGGGAATGGGGGCTGGAGCCTGTTAAAAATGCTTTGTCTCCACCACTCCTTCCTCCTCACCCTGTTCCCTGCTCCAGAACTCGCATGGGATTCAGTCCTTCATGGACTCCTCCATGGTCCTTCCCTCAGGCTACAGCTCTCCAAGAGCTGCTCCAGCATGGGTCCCTTCCCCGGCACTCAGCTCTTCAGGAACTGACTGATTTGCTTGTTTCCCACTGGGTTTCTTGACAGACTGGATTTAACAACTCATACATCCCATTTGAGGATGAATTCACTCCACTCATCCTAAAGGACAGCAGTAGCTGACATTCTGTTTTCTTACAGATGTGCTGTGTCCTGATGGACAAGGGGGAATTCTCTGGTATATCTTATTCCACAAACATGACACTTTACATTTTACAGATGGGAATTTGACCAGAGGAGATCCTGGAGCTGAGCACTCCAGCACAGCAGGACACCCACACTGAGACTGAAGACAGGCTGCAGCACTGCCAGTTGCTGTGCTGTTTCCTCCCAGTACGATCAGATAAGAGTCCAATCTGATAGCAATGACATGTGGTTCTCTCTTAATAAAACAGGGCTGGAAATGGGCTTAGGCTCTTGAACAAAGCCCAGACCTTCCAGGTCTTCCAGCACTTCTCATTCCTAGTTACACAACTGGGAAATGTGGGTGTCTTTTTATGTTTCACTTGCAGAAAGCAAGTACGCTTCACATCTGCCAAGTAACTAAAACTGAGAAACTTCCATGTAAGGCAGAACTCCTTCAAATAAAAGGAAGAAAATACACTAAACTCTGACCACAATTTTCTCTGTCTTGAGGAAATTATGGCTGAAGTTCCAAAATTTAAAAGAAGTTGATATTTAAGTACTTGTTTAAGCCTTTGGCATTTATTAGGCAGTCCATATCCCTGTGGAACCACAAGGCTGAACCACGCTACCTCAAACCTCCTTGTTCCTGTAGCAAGAACTCAGGGGGAAAAAGCAGCTTCAGTGCCATGATCCACCTCAGCCTGTCCACAGGTCAGTGGTGCCCGGCTCGGGGACAGAGCCACACCGGTGTCACACCGGTGTCACATCGGTGTCACAGCGGTGTCACATTGGTGTCACAGTGGTGTCACAGTGGTGTCACACTGGTCAGCGATGGGAGGGCTCCAGCACGGAGTGGCAGCCACAAGCCCCACACAGCTGCTTTCTCTGGAGCTGTTTGGCTGCAGCGGGTGCTTGGCTTTGGCCAGACAGAGTTACCACAGTGGAACACTCCAGGAGAAGGGCCCATAATCACTAACAGGGACTGGGGCTCTAAAAGTAGCAGAGCTGCAAAACTCTCAGATACCATCTACCACAGAACACCACAAGGTCCCCTAAGGTAAAACAGATCTTAGCCTTTTCTTCCAAACACATCAAACCAGAAATAGTTCCTAGCTTTATTTTATTATTATTTATTTTGAGAGAGATTTTGTTTTTTTTAAATGATACAAACTTCCAGCTCTTTCCCAGGGAAGCAAGCTATTTTTAAACACTTGCTCCCGCCCTCTGTCTGCCATGGGTTACTGTGTATTTTAGTAAAGACCTATTTTCAGTAGTGGAAGCCACTAATTAATTTTTTTAGGTTTCAGAACAAAGAGGTGTGGGTATTGTTGAGGCTTTTTAGGATCCTTGGCAAATAGGAATAGATTTCCTGGGGTTTTTTTGTTGTTTTGGGGTTTTTTTGTGTGTGTGTGTGTGTAAGTGCTACATATTTCTGCTTCTGGCTAAAATCAGACAGGAGAAGGAAAAGTCACAGCAAACAAAAAAACCAAATAAACTAGCAGGCAAAGCACAAAACCATTCAAAGCACCCAGGACATGTTTGGTGCAGCCCATTTGTTCCTCTACATATGTTTGGACCCCTCTTGACGTGGAGGCATGGGGGCAGTGAGGCTGAGGACAGGATCTCTTTGGAGGGATGGGATTCTGTGTTTGAATCTAGGACTATGAGCAAAGCAGTGATGGTCTGAAGAAGGTCTGTAACAGTGAACAGGAAAAAGGAATGGAAGGGAAAAGCTCTCCGAATTTTGCCCTACATTCCTACACCACAAAGCTGAAGAGAAAACACAATGTTTGTATCAATAGATGGAGACAGACCATGCTAAAGCCAAAAAGGCAGAGATTAGAAAAAGACAAAAAGGACAAGAACCAGGGTGGCTGATCTAATTCATATCTTCCTCTTTTGCTGTCCCTATGTATGTGTCTTTCTGAAGAGGAGGAGAGCCTACAAAGCTGTAAGGAGGAGCTGTAAACCACCAAAGGTCCAAGCAGGTTGTAAACCAGCCCCAGACTGCTCAGAGCTGTCTGGATTTGGGTACACGATTGTCCTGGAGGAATTACATGTTTATAATTTGGCTTCAGGATTAAAATAGTTGGGCAGACAAAAAATAAGACATCAGTTGACAATTAGAGCCATCAGGACTCTGCTACACAGCATAAGAGTTGGTTTGGTTATTTAAATACAGGCAACAAATATCGAAAATATTGACTTTAAGAATGGTGAGGAAACCTGGTGATGGTGCGTATGGGTCTGAAGCTTTTTTATGGCATTCAGCTGTCTGCCTCCACTCCTCTCAGTTTTGTCTTCTTTAACTTGCATTTACTACTTCATGGAATCCATTTGTTATTTCACATTGTTTCAAAGTTAATAGATGGAAAAGAACTAAGAAGGAGGTTATTGTGTGAGCGTGGGCTGCTTTTTAGTGTGGGTTTTTTGTCTTTTTAAATGAAAGTGAAATGGGGTTGGAGTGTGGGAAATTCCTTCCTCAGCAGTCAGTTAACAAATTGGCCATTTTTCATCTACTCTGAGTAGGGGGAAAGACTGTCAAAAGAATTTTAAAGGAAAACACTGCAAAATCTTATTAATTGAAGAAAGATTTTTTGCCTTCATTTTTCCAACCAATGAAAGCAAAATTCATGCATCATAATTTGGGATATTGTTCCCTAAAAAGGCTATAACAAGTAAAACCAGGCAGACAGCAGATAGAGCAGGAAAACACTAAGGTATGGAAAAAACCAAAGCCTGGATACTGTGACTCTGTCAATAATCAAAATTTTCAACACATTCATTTTTAATTTGTATTTCATTTAGGAACATAAGATTTACTATCATGATTTAACCATTACTCAACTAAGCCAAGGGGGATCCTAACTATTTCTTACAGAACAACACACAGACACACTCTTGGATCTTCCTCTATGCATTCAGACTGTTTTTTGTATTACAGCACACATTTATTCTATCCATGCAGAGTTTACTGAAATACCACTGCAGTCTTACCAGCATTGTGGCATCCAAGAGCACAGGAGTGATGAGGGATTCAGGCTCCCTGCTTGGCAGGGGAGAAAAGCAGGAATCTGCAATAACTGAGCTGGGCACCTCTAAGCTCAGGTTACTGCAAACATCCCAGGCACTCAGTGCAGAAACAGCTCCAGTGCAAGGCACACCATTCCTGACTGGACATGGGGGTTAACTACAGCTGAGAAATCCCATTTGTACCTAGAACCAACAACTCTTGTGTAACTACACAGATAAAAATAGATGGTCTGGATTTGTTCAGCCACAAAGCCCAGCCAGTGAACTTTTAAAAGAAATCTCTATGTTCCATACAAGCATTGGTGAGGGGGAAAAACCAAAAAAAAAAAAAAAGCTTGCTCTGTTTGTCTACTACTTGTTAACAACAGAACTAAGGATAATATCTGGGTGCAACATAAAGAGACATCACCTACATTTTCTGTCCTGCTAGATACACCCTGGCTATGGATGTTTGTGCCCTTTCAGGCACTGAGAGCTCATTGTCCATCAGACCACTTCACAGGAAAACTGCTTCCCTGGACACTAACCCCCCCTCCATTCTTCGCTCATCCACATGTAGATCAAATCCATACACTTGGCAACGCTGGAGCACACACAGTTTGATAACACAACATTTAGCACAGTCAGCACCAGAGAGAGGCAGGTACCTCAGTGCACAGCTCTGGGCACAGGAAGAAGCATTCCTGACCCCTGGAGTGAACTGCTTTCTCTCTGAACCCTTGGCCTTCGCTGTTCTGAGCATACACTATGCAATACTGAACTCATCTGCACCTACTTTTTTTTTGGTTGTTTTTAATAGATACTGCCATAGTAGTTTCAGATATTCCTTCAGTACAAAAAGGTTTATCTAAAGAGAAAATATATAGAGAGATGCCCTGGATGTCACAGGAGACTTCAATCAAACTCTTTGGTCAGTAGACCCCTCTCTTTCCAGGTCAGACACACAAACCGTTTCAAGGTGTGTTTTCACGACTTGCCTCTGCCCTTCCATGGCATTTCCTCCACTTTCATTCAGTCAATTGAGCAGCTTCACATGATGCCCCATTTCTTGTGTTTGGATTCAGCTCTTAAGGACCCCCAAAACCATTTGTCAGGTTTGTTTGGCTTGTATGTACTTTTGTTTGGCTGATGGCTTCAATTCTTCCAGCCATTTTATGCGGCTCCCTGTCTTTCTGCTCTGAGGCCAGGGGTAGCTCTGAGGGACGTTTCAGCCCAGCCAGCTGCACTGCACTCAGTCCTTCCAGGTGACTGATCAGGTTTGATGAAAGATCCCCCTCCAAAATGGAGGTAAAGCAGTTTAAGGCAATTCTAATATCACAGTTCACTAAACTCTTCCTATTTTAAGCAACACAAACTATTGTAACCCTTTAGATTCTAATTTAAGTAACACCCCTATTTTTGCAACCTTTTTCACTTACAATTCATATTTTCTGGAATTATTCCCTTCTTTTCTTCAAAAATTCTTTTTTTTTTAAAATTGTAATCAAGCTTATTGCCTGCACTATGATAGCACATGCTTATTTTGTGGTTGTGTACATCCACATGGCAACACTGAGGGCTGGTTTTCAACAAACTCCTGCTAATCAGCATAGGCACAGCACAGACAACAATCAGGTAAAAATAACCCCAAAGCCAAAAATCAACAAAACAGAAACCACTGGAAGTTGATTAAAAATATTTCAAAACTGATTCTAAAGTATCACATGAGCTCTCTGGCTGTTACCCAGATGGCCATTTGAGAAGAAACCTCAATCTAGTTCTTTCCTACCTTTATTGTCTGGGAAAAAAAAAAATCTGCAATAATCCTGTGGAAAGGAAAGTGCATTTGCATATATGCTGGATTCAGTTCCTTACTGGATAAGACTTTTCTTGGCTGGGCAAATCCATTTCCTGTTGTAAATGTAAAGACTCTGCCTCCTTGCATTGAGTTCTGTTAGAAACCACCCAAGAGTAGCTGACATAAATAGTGCACAAGTAAGCACAATGGGCTCAACATCCTACAAGCAAAACTCTTTACTCTGCTAAGCTGACGTTTTTTAGGTTTTGGCAGAAATATCATTTTAGAGACCAAATAAATGTACATTCGAGTCATAAGGCGTTTCTCAGCTGAAGATTTACATGGGCCTCCTTTGTATCAGCCACAGAAGTATTTTAAGAGTTTGGAAATTCTAGAAGCTTTCCTCCTGCCTTACTCAGCCACTCAAGCTTGATCCTCATTAAATCCCCTGACATGTAATATATTCCAGCGTACAAGAAGCCCTTCATTGCTTCTCCATGCTCAGAAGGTAATAACCCCATTTCAAAGGCTGGGAGCAGGAACCCTTGCAGGTGTTTCCTTACCCTCCGTGCTGAGCCAGGAGGGCCGGGCTAACGCCGTGTGAACGAGTCCACGGAACGCTCCGGAATGGCTTGGAGGAAAACCATTTTTAGATTCCACTTAGGAGAGTCTCTGCTCTCGCAGAAGGTTTAGGAAGGAATTTATCTGCAGTGCAGGATGGGTACTGGAGACACTCATCCCATTTCTAACTCTGTCACCGACCCCTGTGACCACAGACCCAGCAGCTGACCCTGCTCCCTGACCTGGGTCACTCTGAAGATGACACCTGAGCCTACAGTCTCTTACAAAGCCTTTGCTTCCCCCACTTGTGAAATGGAGATCAGGAATTTAGCAGCACATCATCAGGCTCACTCTATTTAACTCTGAGATCTCAGGTGAAAGCCATGCCTCTAAAGCCAAGGTTTTCCAAGATTCAGGACAGGTGTCTGTCAGGCTCAGATCAGTACTGAGAATGTGCACGTTGAAGTACAGATTTCTCTGATCCCTTAAATACTATTTTTAAATGCATTTTATAATGAGGCATCAGTATTTTGACTCAGAAAAGTGGCCATGTTTGTGAGCACATGCATTGCAATATTAGTAGAATTAACATTTTTCCAGGAAGAGATTCAGATTGTTTAAAATGGGACTAGATTTTCAGTTAATTATATGCTCATGCACTAAATAAACATGAATTTGGACCCTTCCCTTCATTCACTTCTCGTGGATTCCCGTTCTCTGGTTGTGGCCTTTTCTTACCTGTGTAATTAGGAGGGCAGAGACACACATAATTGTTGATCCCATCCACACACGTAGAGTTATTCTCACAGTCATTATCTTCACAGTCATCTGGGTTTATTTCACACCTCTCCCCCTCATACCCAAGAAGACAAGAACAGCTTTGGAGAAAGGGGAAAAAAAAAAGTTAGCATGGATCTAAAGGGACAGGAGGTTTGAGGTAAAACACTGAAATTAAAGCATACAAAAGTCAGTCGGAGCCAAATTCATTGCTGCTGTGAGGCATAGAGCAATTTAACCCCAAGTGTTTGGTGAAGGATGCAGTCTGATGGTTCCTGGGGTCATGTAATTATTTACATGAGACAAAAATCATCCTCAGGAGCCAGCCTCTGCCATGCTCCCTTTGCTTGCTTTATTGATAACTCTGGCCCTTAGCTGAAGTAAGCAACTCCAGGGCAGGAGAGTAAACATTCATCACAATATTCAAATCCTTGGCCTCCCTGGTAATGTTTTTGTGAGAATGTGGACATTTGCCTGCTGAGGACTGCACAATCACAGGACAGCTTGGCAGCTCTTAGATACCTCGGTCTCTTCAAAGAACAGCAGCTTGAACTGAGTTTACAGACATGAGCATTTTCTTCTCATTACTACTTTGTCACTTGTCCAAACAAGAATTGTTTGGGAATGATTGCTTTTACAAGTGCTGTAAGATTTCAGTATGTCTGCAGCTCCTCCAACATCTATTTGGAGAAGAGTTGATGATGCCCAGATAATTCAACTAAAACAGAGACCATGGAAGAGCTAGTAATGGTTCTTTGAGGATGTGGACACTAGCGAAGAATAATTGCACTAGACATTTTATCTCACGAGAGTGTGATGTATGGTCCCTAGAGGGAGTGTAGCAAACTAAATGGCTGAAGAATGGCTTGATTTTTTTTCAATCTTCATTTCCTCTCTAGATCTAGAAGCTACGGTTACAAACAGAACTTTTCTATTTTAAACTATCTGTAAGTG
The DNA here is from genome assembly GCA_013398955.1 of Callaeas wilsoni. Taxonomy (NCBI): domain Eukaryota; kingdom Metazoa; phylum Chordata; class Aves; order Passeriformes; family Callaeidae; genus Callaeas; species Callaeas wilsoni. Next base: position 33,377 of record VWPU01007097.1, read on the forward strand.
ATGAAGAGGTGGAGGCTAGAGTTTCCTAAAAGACACTCTAAAAACATGAGTTAAGTGCTCCAGTAAGATCAGTGGCTTCTAAAAAGCCAGCAATGATATTTGAAGTGTCAGTTTTGAAGTGCCAGCATTGCTGCTCAGTAGTCACAGAAAGGGTTCTTTCGAGTCCCAGTCCAAACTACACATTCACTCCGCTGTTCATTTCCTTTCTTATGCAGGCTCTGGTGGCAGAAAAGGAACTGAACAAATAAAAAGCACTGCTGATTGATGAGGATGAAAACCAGAACGCACTACAGCAGTCACACTAATTGCCATCCACTGCTTTTGGAAACCAGGAGAATTTCCAATGCAGACATAGCTGCAGGCTGCTGTTTTCAGCTCCGATGGACAAAGTGGGTGTGAGGTGCTTATCCTGCTTTATGCAGGTGTCATGGGGTGGAGATGGGGAAAGCCCTGGAGGAAAAGGAGCTCCTCAGAATCTGTGAGGAAAGCTGCAGGACTTTTCCTTCCCTTCCTCCTGTGTGCCACAGCCTGAGCAGAGTGAAGGGACTCTCAAGGGAGGGATGGCACAAAGCTCTGCATCCACCCTCAGTAGTCCCAGGCTGGATCCTGAGCATTAGGTTAGATTCTTCATGATGTGCAATCTCAGAAAGGAGTAAAAAAGAGGAGAAAAAATGGGAAGGGAATGTGTCTTGAGCCACCACAACAGTAAGATCTTCCAGACGGGTACAGAAGAGGGACACTGGTCACACTCAGAGTCATCTTCATTCTGCAGGGACCATCCACAGGTCATGAGGGTTAGAAAACCTTCACCATGAACAACCAAAACCAAACTGCTCCAATAAATCCAATTTAGGACACAATAAATCAATAAGGAATATTTTCTTTTCCTGTCTCAAGCTCATTATTGCTAATAAAACATGTCCTCTTGCTGACCCAGAGCCAGAGGATCACAGGAGGCAGAGAGGAAAGAAGAGCTGGCACACCATCTTTTGTGGCAATGCAAGTGTCAGGGAGGGGGTTAAAGACATCTAATTAAATACAGTCATACATTCATCATGTCTTGCTTTTTGATTACAAAACCCCATTTTCAGGGGTTTATAACTCGGTCATAAAAATATGCTCCAGGCTGCAACTTGGAAGACAAGGTTTCAGTTTGGGAACAGAAGTTTTTCTCTCCATTTAAAGAAAAGCAACAAGAGTGGCTTTGTGCTGGTGGTTTTTTTATATGAATATAACACCATTTTCCTTCCACAAAAGGATTGGGACAGCTTGGATGCATGCAATTAAAAATGACATTATTAAATACTATCACAGTAATGGTTCACAGTGGAGTTGCCATTAGTAACAATTCATTTGGGATTGTTAACATAAATTGCTCAGTATTAGGACACATTCCATACTCAGGGAAATGTCAGAGTAATTGATGACATTTGGCTACTGATCCTGATGTAGTATAGGGAGTCTTTACATTATTGCTTACGTATGATTCTTTATTTTGATTTGCATTCAGATGTGCCAGATATGAGGCCTGAAATTAAAAGATAAAACATACAGCTTGGGACCCGGATCGAACTACATGTTGAAAGAATTGCAGTTTGGGACTTTTTGTATGTATTCTCCCAGGAAAAGCTTAGAAGAAAAATGAAGTCTGCTGAGTGACTGAAAGGTCATCAAACTTGGGTTCCAGCTGACCGAGGGAGAAAATGAATTCCAGAGACAACGATGAAAACTTTGCAGTGACTCAGTAGTGAAGCAGTGTGAGACAGCATTTCATGTGAATGTTGGAAACAATGGAGCCATGCAGGAAACAACTGTTTCCTAAGCTGCTGCGTTCCAATAAAGGTGCAAATTCCCTATTCCTCCTGTTTAGGGATTGGTGGTGTGTTTTCTGATAAAGAATTAAATAACATCCCATTATCCTCATGAAGTTGCAAGGGAATACAAATGGCAACATTTTGGGGTAAACTTTTGGATCTAAACCATTTTGCATGTTTTTTTTTTTTAAGCTGGCAATTTTTAAAGTTTACTATATTAGATTTTTTTTAATAAACTCTAATGAAACAATTTAGCAGCTGTTTATTAATACAGATATCCATACAGTGTATCAAGTTTCAAAAATAAAATCAGCTTTTAAATAGAGATAGTAAATTCTTTCAGGAATATTACAATTTCATGGTAAAGAAGCCTTTTACGTCTAGATCCCAATGGAGTAGCCTGTAAGCCTGGAAGTGCAATGTTTTTCCTTGAACTAGGCAGAATTAACACTAGGCAGTTAATCAGTTCCAGGATTTTACATTTATGAGGGCACTTACAGTTTGTGGAAAATGCTAAAAAAAAAAAACCGATCTGGGAAACGGAGGGGGTTTTATATGGAGAAAAGTTAAAATAACCCAGAGCCTTTGTTTCCCAGCACGGCGGGTTATCGGAGATCAGCTGCTGCCTGTGGGTAACTGCAGCAGAGCTGACAGCTCTGCTCCTGCCAAAGCCTCCCTTCCAGGCGTGCTGAACCACCAGGACTCGGCTCACTGGCCATCTCTTTTATCAGGCTCAGTAAGTGACTTTTTTTGGCCACCTTTTGTCAAGGCAGACATAGATTAGGTTGGAACCAGCAATTCAAAGGGAGGAAGAACTTCATGTTTCCACTCCTCTGAGCCACACGGTGTCACTTATCTATTCTTCAACACAGAGGTCGCCCCTGCTCGAAGGAAGAGAATATGAAAATTACTCAGGATTGAAAAAGTGCAAGGGTAAAAGAGGATGGAGGAACTCCAGCTGAACCTTTGCCCTTCGGCTGTCCCACCAGGATCTGCTATTCCAGCAAACCTGAGCGCCTCTGGCCGCTGCTGCTGAGAGCCCTCGTGGGCACCAGGCACAGCGGGGGCATCGGGCTGGAATCTCAGTCATAACCAAGAGTTTCCTGTCTTTGGGGGGAACATCACCACCTTAGCATTATTTCAAATGGTAATTTTCTTGTCTAAGGCCACAGAAACTTGAGAGTTAAACAGCTTGGCATTTCACAGGGAGAGAGCTTTGGCTTAAGTTTCCTTTTTACAAGAGTAAAGATTTGACAAGTTTGGCAGCAGGGCTTGTGTATGAATATATTTCCCTAGGGAAGAGAATATACAGAAGATATAATTTCTTTTACAGGCCACACAACAAAAAAATCCAAGGAGGCCTCTCATGAAAATGTTTTTGACATCCGCTTCCTCACAGTACATAATGTAGGGCAGCGTTTTCCCATCCTGGTGAGCACAATTTATATGCACACGTAGCTCTGACTGCTGCCATCCACTGGAGAGATTTCCCATCAAAAAACCCCAACCCAACCAACCAAAATCAATCTCGAAATGTTTCTAGATCTTCCTTGTCACTGCCTGTTCCATCTCCACACCACATTTCCCTACGCCATGCTAAAGCTCCACAACCCTGCAGAGCCACATAGGCTATGGACTGACTGAATTAAAAACAAGGAGGAAATGGAGCAATGAATATGCTGAACATTCAATTTTATGCAGCAGGATTTTGATGAGATATGGTTTTATGTGTCTTTTATTAGACGAACTGAAACTATATAAATAACTATAAAAGCAGAATCCTTGCCTAAAAAGCCTCGAATGTTGTTCAGCAACAAAACCACCCCTGCAGTTTTATAAAGGATCTCAAAAACAATGCTCATTTGGAACTGAAGCAAAGCCTCTGAAATTGTAAAATTCATTTAATTCATGAGAGAAATTCAGAAGTAGCTCTCAATTCAGGCCATTCAAAATTTTTTATCTTCTACCACGGAACAAAACAAAAATGCTAAAAAAACCCCCTATCCAAAATATATATGCTGAGGGCTCTCATTCTAGTATTATGGATATGATAAAATGTTTTACTACTGCATTTTTAGTATCAGCTATATTTTTGAAAAATGGGTACTGAGTGACAAACTCCAGATATTCTAATACGGTACAGTTTTGCTTTGGCACAAGCTGGGAAAAGCTACGTACATGAGTGACCCGAAAGGAAAATGAACCAAAGACTACCAGACCATTAATCTTCTCAAGCAGAAACTGAACCTGAACTTTTACTCCAAAAATTGCTGCGCCTGCTAAAATCTGAATCAAGAGGAGGTAGATCAGATCGGAGAAGTGGTTTCACCAGAATCTAAAGAGTCTGTCAAGCAGCACAAGCACTTGGACAGGCTGTGAGCCCTGAGCCTCCCCCTCCTCTGCCACCAGCACACACCATGACCCTGCAGACACATCCCGACTCAGGAAGCTCCTCTGCTCTGCTCAGGGACTGTCACAGGTGCTCCAGCTGAGCCCTGAACTGCCCCTCATGGAGATGTGGCCATGCTTGCTCCTGTTCCCCACACTGGAAAACCTCCAGCTGCTGTTCATTACGGAGCCTGACAGTGTCTCTTCATCCCCATCAACCTGTGCTTTTCCACTGTAATATCACCAGTGTCCTGTGTCCTGTGATGTGCTGCATCTGCTTCTGGAAGCAGGGAATTCTTGAGGGGGGGCAGGCACAGGGAGAAGTGTTGGGGCATTTCTTCTGTTTACTGCTTCTTCTTTTGCAAGAAACAGGATAAATATGGAGGAGCAAATCCATGAAAATTCTAGCAGCTCTTTTTAAAAAAGAAACTTTCTATCAACTTGAATGACAACCAGCCACCAAAGCCTCAAACTTGTATCTTCTTAGCTGTGAAGCAGTGCCTGCAGCAGTGCAGAGCTCCCAGCTATCTCATTAAAATTTCTGGACTTCTCTCGGAGCATCCCCCCCTATGCTACATCTTTGTTACATGGGCAAACTGAAATCCACAATATCCAGCTGCAGAGGTTATTCTCTTGCAGACGCAGTGCTTAAGATGTGGCAATCTCCCTGTGCTTTTTAATTGTTTCTTTAAAGCCTGTTTGTCTGCAAGATTCTTCAGTATGAAAACATTTTGGGTCTGGTTGTCAAGCAACAGATGCTCACTTTACAAACACAAAAACAGCTTAGATGTGAGAATGAAATGCCCCAATGATAATTAGGATACAGGTAACACAATGCAGATCATAGAGACCACTTGAAAGCCATTAAATGTATATTCCATTACGAGGAAATAAGGAGGCCTGTTTCACAGGAAACTGTATGTCACACCAATGAAACCAAAGCAATAGTTTTGTATGGTAAATAGAAGTGTCACGAGCAGCAGTTTCTATAAAGTAGCAGTTACAGTTCATTAATGCAAAGCAGAAACACATTAAATTTTATCATCTCATTTTAAATGAACTTTGTGCTACTACCTGAATCCATCTTTATTTGCCTCGGTGAGGTGGCAGGTCCCTCCATTCTGACATGGATTTTGAATGCAGGAATTAATGGGCACACTGCAGTCTTGACCCTATTTGGGAAAATTCAAAAGAAACAATGTTAGCAAGACTCATGTCGTCTGAATCAGTGTCTCTTGTTCCTTCACTCTAGTCGTGGCACCCCTTACAAGAGCTCTGTGGTCTTCAGACCCCTGACATCACCTAATGTTCTTTATTGATGATCAGATTTATTCATGACTTCAGTGAGAATCTGGCAGGGCAACCACTTTATCCAATGGGACTGGTGGGTATCTCAGTATCATTTCAGTTTCAAGACTGTAATGAACTCTTTCACTGGAATGTTTTAAGGAAACAGCTGGTTTCACCATTACTCTAACACACTCTAATGTTAGTTATAATGAAAAGAACGACTCAGGACCAAAGGTAAGCAGGAGGCCACACACAGTGAGCACAAGCCCACATGGAGTCAGCACTCACCAACTGCATTTACCAGGCACTCAGTTAAACACTGCAACAGCACACGCTGCTCGTTACCGGCGTCAGAACCCAGGGGGAGAGGCCCTTTGTGTGGTGGGAGCTGAGTTTGAATATTTTCTGCACAGAACACACCAAGATTTCATCATTGACTCAGTTCCCTTCTTTAAGACTGCCCTAGAACATACCTCAGTTCCAACTGAACCTCACCAGCTTGAGCAACCTCCACTGCTACTGACTTTTTACTGGCCCTTCAAGGCATAAACATATTTCTCTGATCATTATATTCTGCTGATTAGAACAAGCTATTTGTAAAACTGGCAAATACATCAAAGAGTGTGGTTTTTCTTTTCTGTTACTGACACAGCAGGGTGGAGTAAAGCCACCCCAAAGCCTCAGTACTCAAAAGATCTGAGCAATCACAAGATGTTCAAGAGATCACTCTGCTCTTCCTGCTGAATATCCTGTTAAGCAGCGGACCTCTGCCAGCTCATCTACCGGAAAGCTGGTAGATTACTGCAGTCAAGAGGAGAAAATGATCTTGGAAAATACAATAATTCAGTCCAGGTAGCTGTTTTTTTGGTCTTAAATTGTCTTTGGAGTGCTTATCTTGAAACTGGTGCAGCCTCAATTAAGCCTAATCAAGGCGTGAAAAACCCAAATCAGCTTATGAGAGTGAACTTTAGTACAGGGTTCATTTGATCTGGTCTGTCCAATCCTGGTGCCTGGCTCTTCCTCATGTGTCATATGGTTCAGTGTTCCAAATACCTCTGAAATCCTCAGTACTTTGCAGCAGGTAAGACATGTGACCATCGTGTGAAGAACTGAGAACTCGTTGTGAAGAAGTGAGGCACACTGATTATCACAGAATCACTATGCTGGAAAAGACCTACAGGATACACTGCAACCTTTGATCACCACTCTGACAGCCAGACCAGAGCACTGAGTGCCACTCCCAGTTGTTTCTTGAGCCCCTCAGAGATCATCACTCCATCACCTCCCTAGGCAGCTCATTCCAATGCCTAAGAACCTTTTCAGTGAAGAAGTTTTTCCTGATAATCCAACCTGAACCTTCCCTGGTGCAGCTTGAGGCCATTTCCCCTTGTCCTGTTGCTGGCTGCCTGGGAGCAGAGCCTGGCCCCCACCTGGCTGCACCCTCCTGTCAGGGAGTTGTGGAGACGGAGAAGATCCCCCCAAGGCTCCTTTTCTCCAGGCAGAGCTCCCTCAGATCCCTCAGCTGCTCCTCATGTGACTGTCCAGACCCTTCCCCAGCTCCGTTCCCTCCTCTGGACACACTGCAGCCCCTCAGCATCTTGCAGTGATGGTGGCCAGAACTGACACAGCACTCGAGGTGTGGCCTCACCAGCGCCGAGTACAGGGGGACAATGCCCTGATCCTGCTGGCCACCCTGTTTCTGGTACAATCCAGGTGCCTCTGGCCTTCTCGCCCACCTGGGCACACGGGGACATGTTCAGTCGCCGGAGACCAGCACCTCCTGGTCCTTTCCTGCCCGGAAGCTTTCCAGCCCCTCTGCCCTCAGCCTGGAGCTGCAGGGGGTTGTTGTGACCCAAAGGCAGAACCCAGCACTTGACCTTATTGAACCTCATACTGCTGGCCTCCAGCTATATACATATATATATATATATTAAAGTTTTTATATTATAATTTCATCCAACACCAGAGAGGAGCTTTGTTAACAAAGCCGTATTTCTTGAGGCTCTGTCTCCAGCATTCCCCAGAGTGAGGAGAAGCAGCTTTGCATTTTAAAATTTCTGCAAATACAAGGAAAGAGGGACAGACTTTTCCACAGTTGAATCAGAAGAGAAACATTTGCAAAGAACAACAGAAAGCCCTGGCCAGCCCGTGCCTTGCTGTGAGTTCATCCCCGAACGCAGCAGTGCCGGCAGCATGCACGGCCCTCACCCAAGGCCTGGCACGGAGGCTTTCTGCTTCATCCGTGCTCCGTTTGCCAAGCAGCCTGTCCTTCTCCATTTGAAATCCCCAGTCCCCAAATGTCTCAGGCAAGAATTGGGATGGCGCCGAGGGAAGCTCATGCAGGTTTTATTTGGGCGCCATGTGGCCCGCAGCACTTTGCGGATGCGAGCCACGCAGCAGTGACGCTGATCCGCTCCCACCCTGCCCCAACCCTGCCCGTCCCTTGTCCATCTGTGCCCTGGATCCTGGGTGTTTACCACCTTACTGTAGTGAAGCTGGAAGCTGTTGTTTTTTATACTTTTCCCGTGTCCCTGGAGAATTGATTATTATATAGATACTTCATGAACATCAGTTACTTCTATTTCATACAAACTCTTCACCCCTGTATCACTAAAATATTAAACCCTTGGCAGTCAAGCAGAGCAAGCAGCAAAGCATCTGTTTTTCTGAAGGTTTTTGTCACAGTTGAACACCATGTGAAACAGACCCATCTCTTCTGCTATAATTACTCAGATTAATTTGAATGTTCTTGTAAAAATTTAATAAAGATAAATGTTAAAATGAGAGCAAGGCCCTTTCAGTCTCTTGCACTGGCACACGAAATTTCGCATGACAAATTCTGTTCTCATTTCTGTACTGAACATAGCTGAATTATTGGCTTCTTGGGCCTCAGGCAGCATGGAAACCCATTAGAATGTGCTGGTGAACCAGACAATTGCAACACTAAGTTGCTATGTGGCTTTAAGAAAATTAGAGTCTTTCTGACTCAGTTTACTCATTGTAATAAATGGGCAAACAACATTTAATCCTTCTCTGAGGATTATCTTCTCTGAGCTGACTTTATCAATAGCACATGGCAAGCCCACAAAACAAGTACAACTTCTCTAACAAGGAAGACTTTGAAAAATAAAGAACTCTGAGAGGAGAGAAGCTGCAGAAAATAGTGGTACTAATAAATCTACAGCAAAGCAAGGCCATTTTATTTCTGTATGAGACTGTCACTACCCGGAAGAGCCTAAAGACATTCTAGAAACATCTTTCAAATGAATAATGCAATTCTCTAGTCCCAATTTACAGTAAGACTTCTTACTGGAAAAATGGAATTGCTGTCAAGCATCACTAAAATTAATTTATCTGTGAGTTGGGAAATACTCCTTGAGTTACATTGCCTGGAAATGACTATTGTTACAAAGGAGAATATTGTCTATTTGCTTCAAGACTAAAGAGCCTTTTAATGAGGTCTGAAGCAGAAATAGAGGTGCAGACTTTGTTTCAAGGACAGGAAAGAAGACAGGACTGTCTCAGCAATTCACAGAAAGAGGATGAAGGTCCCTCTGTGTGCAATATTTTACTTCTAGAGCTTTTTTAGGATACAATAAATTTTTGTCTAGTCTGATAGGAAGGCATCAGATCCAAAACACTTTAATATATTTTCTCTCATTTTCTGTAGGAATGGAAAGGCTTAGGCATTGAAACAGGAAATTTCTGCAACTTATTAGAAGACATATATGCTCAGAGTCCAGCTGTCCTTTTAAAGCTGAAGTACCTCAGCTGGTCCAGACTTTACCTGGGCTGCTCCAGCTCCATATTTCAGTGAATGAGAACAGAACTATTCACCATACATAGAAAGAGTCAGTTCTTTTTTTGAAATTACCCGTACTGGGCATTACTGTATCTACAAGCTGTTCCTCAGCACTGCTGTGCCAAATTCCAGCTTTTACAAGGATCCAATACTGGGAACATTATATCATGATCAATAAAACACCCAATAACAAGTAGCAAAAACTAGTAAGAGCCCTCAGCAGGAAGAACAAGGGATAACACAGTAAAAAAAGCACTCATTTGCCTTGACACTCTTTCAACCACTGCAATAATTTTTTCAATTCGTTTTCAAGAATTAGTATTGTCTGTGTAGACTGAGAGTTTCATTCACACTCCCATGGCAGAGATTTGAACTCTGTCCATCCCAGCGTGATCCTCCTCCCGTTTCTAACAGCAGTGGGCACAGATAAGGGGTGGCAGCACAGAGCTCCCCACAGGCAGAAGGTGGAAACCTCCTGGTCTATAAAACCATCACTGCTGACTGCAGGAGAAACACGACCCAGGCAGCGAGGGAGACACCTGCAGACAGGCAGGAATCCATCCAACCTCAGTGGTTTGTGAACAGGGAGACCTCTTCCCAGCTAATTACAGCCCTGCTCTATGACTACAGTGTTTCACAGCATGCTGGAAAAATGAGCTCTACAACAGAAATACCAACGTTTATTCGACTTGTTAACAACATACAATGTGTTCATAATAAATTTTATTTAGATGGTCTATGTGGAGAACAGATGGTAGTGTTCATGTGTTTAGTAAAAATACTAAATGAAGACAAATATAGTTGATAGAGACTTTAAATTAAGAACCAGGAAATTCTCATAAACAACTTAATTATCAAGGTCTAAATACAGCTAAAGCTTTTAGGGAAAACAGACAAAATTACCCTCTACAAAGACACTGTATTGCGCACTCTGTCCTTTACATTCCTGACTGTGGGAGTAATGCATCCACATCCAACTCTCAGTCTCACAAACATTAAAACACTTGTCTTGTGGGTTTCCTGGTCAGAAGTTAATAAGAAACCATTAAATTAAGGGAAAAGGCTTAATAAATCTTCCACTTCATGATAGGCTGGAAGGAAAATTCACAGAAAGATAAGTGAGAAGCATATATTGTGTTCCATGAGTATATCCAGGAATGTTATTCCAACCTACAAGTATCTGCCAGCTTTAACATTTTGACCTCCTAATCCTGGGAAATGAAGAATAAATTGACACTTGCAGCCACTTTGTTGAGTTGTGTCTGCTCCCACCGAGCGTGGCAAGTATTTTATCAGTTTTCTGTGTTATTCTGATCTAGGTTGATACACATACCTAAGTGTTGCTACACCTGGATGTGCCAGTGGGACCCGCCCTTGAATTCAGACCTGCAAGGTCCAACAGCAGAAGGAAGGGCTAAATGTGGTGTGTAACAATGATTTCCTGATGCTTCGTATGAAAGAATGAGATGGGATGGGATAGGATTAGAGGGAAGGAGAGGGGGAATAATCCAGAAGCAATAGACGACACAGACACTCAGCACAGAAAGGGAATTCAGTTTGAACTTTTGAACAGAGCTTTTTCCTTTCAGTTTTACTTCTTTCATGCTTAGTAAAGTGAGAACTTTGATCAAAGGTTTTCCTGAAGCTGTGCCATGCAGCTATCCAATAAGGTATAAACTGATGCTAATTTTTACCTAATAGCATTTTTTACCAGTGACTTCTTTCACCACTTGAAACCTTTATCCCTCTGCCAAAAACAGTCAAAATTGGAGGGTAAATTGAAATTTTCCAGGGCAGGAAGGGAATGAGATGTCCCGCAAACAAAGTTTTATCACATAAACTTCAATTCCACTAGAAAATTAAGCCAGGAAATAAGAATGAGGCATTCAGCAGTTTTCCCTGTAATAAATACATTTAGCAGCCATAAATACAAAGAAGGAACAAGAAGAATTTTGCATAATTGACCGAGGAAACATGATACCATGAATTCAGCCTCACAGCCAACACACTAAGTTACAAGTTTGTAGGAAAAATTCTCTCAGGTTCTATTCACAGTCCTGTATTTCAGAGCTTTTCAAGGCAGGAAAAGCCAGTATTTGCTATAATGGGATCATAAAAAGAAGTTTTACATGTACTGCAAGTCTTAGAGCAGTTAGGAAAGCTAGCAGGGCATCTGGTGCTAACTGCAGCATGAGGGACTCGATGGACACCTCAGCGATCCCTGGAACACAGCTTTGGGAGGGGAATGCCACCAAATAATTACAGATGTTGCAAACTGTGGGAAGAACAAAACTAACTTCAAAACACATCATTAACTTAAATTCTCTTACAGGAAGGGCTACACAGTACAGAAATGGGAATGACTGTTATTTTACCAGCGAGGCCATTTCAAAGCGATTTCCTGACTGCGCTGATATTCGGATAGGTGCAGACAGCTGCCACCCCGCTAGCCACACACAGCAGCGTGAAGCTCTTCAGCAGATCCAGGTGATACTGTTTTCCTTCTTTATGCTCTTTCTGGCCACGGACATAACGGCTAAGCCTCAATCTGGAAAAGATGTATCTGATGCTCATTGGCAAGGTCAAACAACTAGAAGAGCTGGCAGGGCGTACGTTAGATCCATCTGCTCAGGCATATATACAAATTATTTGGCAAGGCATGGATAATATCACAGCAATTTTGGATCAGACTGCTTTCGGATTGCCAGGTGGAAGTTGAAAGATTTTGATCATCTGTTGTTCAAAAAAATCTTGTGACTCCTCCTTCTGAACACAGACCTTGCTAAAGACACCCACACCTCGGGGACAAATCCCCACTCACGCTGGGGATGAATTAATTCTTTCCTTCAGTCTCCCGTCCCAATGGGGTAATAAAAATGTGCCTTCTGAGGACTGCTGTTTAAAAGCCAATTAATTTAACGTGAAAAATTAATTTATTTCATCCACCTCTAGTCCAGCATAAAAGTTTTTTAATATATATCTGGATTTACCTAGCATAATCGGAATTTTTTTTTCAGTTCAGTATCGGTGTTTATACAGCTGTACTTACACTGACACATCCATACTACAACAGAGCAGCCTGCTGCTCATAAACATGAGAAATACTATTTGCTAAAGGGCACAGAAGGCAGCTTATGAAAAGAAGAGACCCTGATATTGTTCTTGTGCTGCCCCTCCCACCACTCAGCTGATTTAGCTCCCTCTGCAAACTTTCTCAGTGTTACTGTCAAAAGTAAAAATACAGACAATATTTATACCCCACCATCTTCAGCACTGTATAGCTACCTCCTATGCCAGTCTAGCTTCATCTGGCATCTGATTAAACTATAATTAGCCATGGCAGCACCACTTCTTAGTGACTTTCTTGTCCTTGTTGATAAATCACAATTGTCAATTTATAGCAAATTAGGCAAACTCTGCTCTCTTAAGCCTCATCTTATTTAAATCAGAAAGATTTATGACCCTCCAGGGTATAATGCACCTTCCATTACCTCTCCAGCTAGTAATCAAGAATATGCCTGTCAAAGTCAAAGTGCAAGGATTCATCATATAATTTTTAAAAAACTCTGGTTCTTCTCCTATGAGTATGGAGTTTAATTCTCTGTGGACATGAGAGGTTTATTTTGTAATTATATTAATTACCATGTAAATCCTGATTGCCCTTCTATACCTCTCCTTACATAAGCACTTCAGGTTTCAATGGTCTTTTGGGCTTTTAATCAATGACAGGAGATATGTCATTAATCCATCACGGAGTCAATTCACACAGCACATGTCTGAAATGAGTCCAGAGGTGCCAAACTGGATGGGGCAGGTGCTCTAGAGCTTCCAAGGTTACCACTGACTGATCCAGACCATTGTGTGCACATTTTGGGAGATGCAGAAGAAAATTAGGGACACTGAAAAGAGTTAATTTTGCTGAGGGTTGACTCTATACATAAAATACAACCCAATATATTTGATGTAAATCCAACACTGAAGAATTCCTATGTAGTCTCTAATTCAACTATTTATTTTAAAGTACATTTTGCAGTGACAATAAAACTTTCCCTTTCAGGCTATCCAAAGTCAGTGCCTCTTTTTCAATGTGAACTTTGTAGAGATAGTTATAAAGACTGGACATTTGTACAGATAGCAAAAATACTATTAATATGACTTAAGAAATAAAAATAAAATATAATTGTTGTATTTTGAATTAACTATGCCTAATACTTAAGCTACTGAACAGCCTGCCTGGAGAGGAGGCACACATTACAAACAGAAACCCAATGAAGCCTAACATGAGGCAGAGATTTTGTGATTAAGAAATCTCTCCAAAAAGCTCACTAGGTTTCTGAAATAAATAGAGCTAAAGATGCTGGAAGAGTCCCAGTCCCTTGGAAGAACCTTCTGCTGGCACATCCCAGTTTGCTAAGGATGCAGGCATTTGGTTTGCAACGGCTCTCTGCTAATAGAAGGTCTCACACTGAAATACACATTATTTCAGCAGAAATGCATCTGTTTTGCTCGTGGAAGATCTGCAAAGCTTCCCCTACAAGGTTTCCCAGCTCAGAGACACCAGCAATCCTTTTTGAAATCAATCTGATAGTGGGCTGAACTGGCAGGTAACCCAGGCAGGCAGCAGTGATTTCAGAATCAAATGTGCACGTGAATTTCTCAGACTATTAAGCAAGTGAAACACACCCACTATAACAGTGAGCAAGAGCACAATATTTGTTTCAGAGGTTCTCAGCAGCATGAGGAGGGGACCCCGGGGACCATGGGGGTCAGAGAGCTTTGGAACAACCTTACCTGCAGTGTTTGTGCACTTACCCCTACTCAATAATCTAATCCTAATCTAATTCCCAACTGAGTCTGGCAGTAGATAATTTCTATTATCAGGAGTGGGTTTACTCTTCTTTTCATCTTAGCCTGCTTATAGCAACTTCATCAATTCTATCATTGCCAAAGGAAAGGAGAAAATAAGGCAATCGACCTCCCAGGACAATCTCTGTTCATGTTCCTGGACAACAAAAGAAACCCAAAAGCCATTTCGTCGAGTACACTCTGTGCCAAGAAAGCCTCAAGGATAACAGATGACAGAAAATCACAGGGAAATCTACAATAAGGATTTTCAGCTGTGGCAAACTACGTCAACTGGTTCAATCATGCAGAAATGGTGGCATGCAGAAAATTAAGACTTGGTTAAACAGAACTTGATTAAGCAGAGTTACAGCAACCAGCAATCACCTGAAAGGCAGACAAACCACAGAGGAAGGAAAATTTTTATTTAGTGTAATAGGACCAGGCAAACATAAGCACAAGAGCCTGAAATTCAGACTAAATGCCAATAAAAACTTCTCCTTTACCCTGGGAAAAGAAAGACTGGAAATCTGGCTACTCATTTAGAAGCAGACCAGGAAAACAGTAGTAAAACCAACGTGAGGGGGAATAATCCACACCGAGAACAGAATGAACGTGACAGTGCCCACCTGTGGGTACAGCTCCCCATCCCCTGAACTGCTCATCTCCTTCTGATGCAGCACTGCACAAACACAGAGAATGCCTGAAGCTGCTCAACATCTGCTTTCTTGTTGGCCTAACAAAAATGGAAATACTTCTTCAGAGCTGGCTTTACTGTTAAGAGCCCTCATTAGGGCCTGCCACTCTACATGAGCGCGTTTTTACAGGGCCTGTGGTGGGTGTGCTCCTGCCTTCACACCTTCAGCCAGCAACTGGGGCGGTAATCCCTCCCTAAGCCTTTCATTTTATGCTCCTCTACATGTAAATCTCCATTTTCGTTAGACCTACTACAACAGAAAGAGCAAAAAGAAAGTAACAGAAGTCCGACTGATGCGTGGTAAATTTTACACAATAAGCACGTGGAAGAAAATATTGTGATTTCTGCAGTTTTTTCTGCCCTAGGAGCTTTATGTGAAATTATAACCACCTACTGCTGACACTGGTGTTTGCCCTAAAAATCCACACATAAATACAGATCTACTCATTTTATGTGGCCACCCATTACCTCTCATCCCTAAAGGCTTTCCCTTTTATTTTACTATGAGTGGAAAATGCTTCTTTGACATTCATTAATAAGCATTTTCAGTATGGTTAAAATGATCAAACAAAAATAAAACACCCCAGATCACATAAACACACACTCCAGGAGAATTTATTAGAATGAAAGTTCAAGGCAGGACCACCTCACACAAACAGCATTTTGCTGCACTGATTCCTTCTACATGAAAACTTGGCACTGAGCTGACATTCCAGCGCCTGTCCCCCCGACCCTGACACTGGGAGAGAAGAGAGGCCAGGGCAGAGCAGCACATGGAGGCAGAGAGAGGAGTTTGCTCTCCTGGCTCGTGTGGATGAGGGCAGGCTGCTCAGAGTCCCTTCCAATTTCTTCTCCCTTTGCCATTCCAACTTGGGGATTTATTTGTGTGCTGAAGGATGCGCATGTGCATGTTAATAGAGCCACGGGGACCCGCCTGTGCGTGTTAATAGAGCCAAAGAAGCAAAAGCACAGAGCTGCATTTGCACACAGTGTCAGCCTGACAAACCAGGCAGCAGCAGCCAAACTCTACACTGGGTCACATCCACTGGACCCCACCTGAGTCAGCAGCACGGAGGAATTGCCCCGTTGGATAAAGTCTCTGCCTGGCCCCTGAGCTGAGAGCTGCCCCAGGCAGCTGCAGAGGAGCAGAACACCACCACAGCCACGCCGAGTTCTGTGCTGAGTCCTGCCCAGAGTGCCATCGCTGCAGGGCGCTCAGATTTATCTGTGCAGCGCTGCAGAACCTCGGCACAAAGCGCAAATACAGCCAACTTCCCGTGCTCCACGCACAGGCAAGGCCAGGGATACAGCCAGGGCAGCACCCGTGGCACGGGGGCAGAGCTGAGAAAAACCTTCTGTCAGCCTTGTGCTCAGCAGCCACGGCTCCTGCTCAGCTGCACTGAGCCCCTCGAGTGCTGGCACATAATTTACACCAGTGCACAGCATGGGATGTGTGTGAATCCCCCGTTTCCCAGAGACATCCTGCTCTGAGACCCTCTGTTTCTAACCTTGTTTCCAGGGACGAAAACCAGGCGTAAGGGGTGGGGAGGGGGAAGAGCCAAATTCCTAGCAGAACTTTGGAGCCAGCTTCCTCACTAAATATCATTCTGGCTTCACTATAATGCCTCCCACCACAAGAGTCTGGCTGCAAAGAATGCTGTCTCTCCAAAGCCCAAGAGCTTTACCCAGGATTTTTCCAATTCTATCTGTCATTCTGGATGATTGGTGAAGTTGCCTGAACCCTCAAGACACTGCAGGGCTGCAAGAAAAGTCAGGACACTGGCTGAACTCCACAGGGAGGTGAATAGATTTGGATAAAATTTAGAGCAACTCTACCACAGACATGCATCAGCATCTAGTGCCTGGAGGGTGGGATTTGAGCTGTGCCAATCTCACCCATCTTCACTTTCCGTTTCAGACAGCTTTCAGTGACAGCAGAACCCAGAGGTGATGAAAATCTGCATTCCAGCAGCTCTGGCTCCTTTACCTGAGCAATCAGAGAGGCTGTGGAGATTCCTAGGCAGGCTCTGGGCTTCCTGTTCTGGGTTGGCAATGTTCTTTCATTTCAGACAAAACAAAAATGTATTTTAAACTCCTCCCACAGTTCTACAAATAATTCTATTTGAAAGACAGCAAATTATTCTCTATTTGTTGCTACCCCAGTTTTAAGAAAAAGAAAGTATAAAAGACAAAAATCAGCCAAAAACTCCAAAAGGGCATTTTCAGAATAAAGCAATGGCAAAATACACCGAGTGCTGGTTTCACTCACCTTAGTTTTTGCTACAGCTATTCAAGCGAATTTTTTTTCAATGGCTTATTGACTGAAAGTTTGATTAATCTCTTGAATTCCAACACCCATGGACTCAATTTTGCAATATCAATGGGAATACTTACAAGCCACACACTCTACAGAATAAATGAACTGTAGGTTCCCGTTATCTGTTTACCAGCCCCAGCTGCACTCACACACACTGGCTCTGCAGGTGGCCAGCAGCATTTCCAGCAGCAGAAAGCTCCATCTCTCTACTTACAATCAGACTTTACAATCTAAACCACATATATTATTTAAATAATCATTCAAAGAATGCTATGGAGAACAGAAAAAAAAACCAGCCCACTGGAGAATGACACCTATGCCTGTGTTTAATATGAAAACACGAGCTCCATAACATGGAGAGCCAGCTCCTGCCAGCACTGCTGGCACCCTGGAGCTCCTGCTCGTGAGCCTGCCAGATGCTGGAGGTGCCATATCCCACTCCTTGGGGCTTTCTCCCCCAAGTACAGCCACAACAGCACTGTTTCAACCATGGCTTACCTTCAACAAACACATTCATCACCCATTTCAAGGAAAGAGCAGCAGCAAAGATCATTATCAGCTCAGCGTTGCCCGTTCCTGAGTGAGCAGTCTCTGTTTCTGTCCTCATCAAACACCGCTGGGGCCCTCTGGCCTTGCAGCTCAGGTGGTCCATGACTTATCTCACTTTTGAGTTTACCCAAACCATCAAGGGCAGCACTAAAATTGCTAAAAGCCCCATAAGGTATACATTCAACAGCAAAAACCTCTCTGTGAGCATGAAAGGTACAAGATGGAACCGTCATCCGTGTGACAGCGAAAACCAGACCACAGGCTTTTGAGAATGCAGTTAACTGGTAGAATGTCCTGACTCACCAGACACCACTTTGGCAACTGGTAACTTAGGGGACTTTCTGCTAGCTGCCCTGTTTTTTTTCTGAAGGCTGGCATGAGCACAGGAGCCCCAGAAAGCTGCTTGTAATGTCTGTCCCTTCCCAGGGAACATTATGAAGCTGTCAGCTCAAATTTGGGAAAAGGGTGGGTTTTTCACTTTATTGATGCACTCTTCCACACAGGATTTTTTGAAAATCTACATCAAACAAGGAAAAACAAATGCTGAGAGGGCAGATTTAGGGCAATTTATCAAGGTCTGGGAAATAGCTTCCAGATGGATGGAGCTGTTTGGTGCTGGCTGGTGAGAAGGAAGCAAGGTATTGTTATTGAATTAGCATGAATCTCTGGTGGAGAACTGCGTGGTAGATAGAGTGTTCCTTTCATATGGTTTGCATTTGGACCTGTCATATTTCATTTTTATTCAAAAACCTGTGGTAAAGACACACAGTTCTTTTTTTTGCTTATTAAATTTCCACCAATTCTCCCTGAGCTGTTATCCTGTCAGTATTTTTAAACCCTGCTCCAAGTGCCATGCCTGGGCTGCTTGCTCTTTGCCACGCTTGGCTGGCAGCTTGGTGCTTACAAGCTCACAGTGGTTTTGGGTTTTGCATTCATATACTGATGTCACCTGAGAAAGTGTGTGAGAGGGGAGAAAAGCTGGATGCTCTGTGAGATCTTTAAACTGAGTCACACCACGCGTTTACCAAGACCCCTCCAAGGAAAACAATGCATCCTAGGGTTTAATGCACACTACAATGTGCTGATAAACTAGAGGGTTAATCTTGATTATTCTTTTTAATAAATCTTCCCTTCATAAACATGTCTTCTAGCAGTATAAATGCATCTAGTGACTTTGTGAGTAAGGAACACTGCAAAAAAACTGAAAGAACAACCAGCAAACAAAAATCTAAGGGTCAAAAAAGAAGATATGCTCATAACACATTTTTACTTAGAATAACCTGGATATCTGCTCCATGACACATGTATTACAGAGTAAGCTAAATGAAAAGAGTTATGTATTTTCCTGCTAGTTCTGAAATAATTTACTTTTCAAGTTCCCACCTGAAGAATTCAACCTAATTTATGTTAAAAATCAAATTAAAATGACAAAAAAGGGTCAAAAAAGAAGATATGCTCATAACACATTTTTACTTAGAATAACCTGGATATCTGCTCCATGACACATGTATTACAGAGTAAGCTAAATGAAAAGAGTTATGTATTTTCCTGCTAGTTCTGAAATAATTTACTTTTCAAGTTCCCACCTGAAGAATTCAACCTAATTTATGTTAAAAATCAAATTAAAATGACCATTCTCTCTTATTAACCTGAGGAGATAAAGAGATTGTTATCAAGTAGTTTCAGGTAAACAGACCTTTGACAATATGGCCTTTTAAATCCTAGAAAATTTCTGGTTGATAAGCCAATGGGTAGAAAGATTTTTAATGACAGGAAATTTCCAATGTCCTTTTCAATTATTTAGGAGATCTGTTATTATTCTTGAGTACTAAGTGTAGGGGCAATGGGGTGAAATAGAAGAAAAAAGCCTTATATCTTCCCTCTCCCAATGTTTCAGGGATCTATAACAATTACCCTGGGATGTGTCCCAGGAAAACAGAGAAGGGAAATGGTGATATCATCAGAGCAAATTAATTCCTAAATCGTACCTGAAATGTAACACACAGATACTTGTGCTTACTTCCCACACGTATATCTGGTTTTGCCCTTCTTTTTTTCCCCTATAATCCTTATTACTTTGTGTTTTTATGAGCATCTGTTTCAACTGACCAGGACTGTAAGAAATATCCAAAGAGGCGAATAAAATCTCAGTATGCAGGATGCAGCCTACTTTGGCCATAACACCTGAAACCCCCAGGCTGTGAACAGATCATATGCCTCATTTATTACTTATACTTAATCCTTCAGCTACTGACTCCTGAGCTAGATTTCCAGCTCTATCAGCTCTGAGGCAGTGCCCTGGTGTCCTTAAGCTCTCACGGTGTAGTGTGAACAAGGGGAGTTATCCATCACTGCTGAAGAAACTGCTTTACTCAATGACCTTTTCCCCATTTCCCAATGTGTTATCAGGAAGCTGGCACTGCTCACAATGACTGGCACCCACAGGATTCGTGTTTGCAGATCCCTCTGTGGACATTCGTGCTCTGAATTCAGAGACAGATGGTTTAGGGGTTGTGTCTGATCAGGGATCACTCCTCTGCTCATCAGTCTGTGTAAGGTGGATGTGAACTACCAGGTATCAACATTCTGTCACCATGGACCAAACAGGCCCTTAACTCTCATCTCAACTGCCTTCCCTCTGGCTGGAGGCCTACAAAACGGTGGTCTTCTTGCTGGCAAAAAAGAAGAAATTAAAAGGAGGATGAAACCAACTTGCCATTTTACACGGACATTTACATCACAGAATCAGAGAATGCCCACGGTTGGAAGTGACCTCTGGAGACTGTACAGTCCAACCACCCTGCTCAAAACAGGGCCCACCAGAGCAAGTTTCTCAGGATGGTCTGTGCAGCCACAGCACAAAGCAAAGCCATTCCAGCTGCACGGGATGGAATTTGCAGCAGGGCACAGCGGAGAAGTCACACACAACCTGCTTGAGCAAGGGAACTGGAGCCCAGTGCCTGTAAAAGTAACTTCTCACAGTGCAACAATTAAAAACCCACAAGTGATGGGAACAGTTTCTTGCTTTTCATGCAGTTCATTAGGAGTCATACCTTGAAACCAAAAGGGCAAGTGCACTGGTAAAGCTCCACCGGGTCACTGCTGCATGTCCCGTTGTTCTTGCAGGGGCTGGAGAGGCAGGGGTTACACTTGGACACAACGCTGAGATCCGCCGGCTCTGGAAAGGCAAACACGGAGCATCAGCAGAGAACTGGATTGCAAAATTAACGCCTCCCAAGCACACACAAACATTTCTCCCTAAGCACTGGCACAAATGCACATGCTGCAGGTGCGCTGCATGACTCCAGGGGATTCCCAGGGATCAGAGAGGCTTAAGTACTTAAATCAAGTGCTAGGCAAGTCTCAATGATGCTTATATTCTCCTGAAGATGCAAACATATGCTCTGAAAAAAGCATGTTGGGAACCTCCAGGGAGTGGGTTATATATATATATGGCTTTCAGCAATTTTTCCTTTTCTCAGTTCTGGAAATCCTGCAACAGCAACCCCAGGGAACTGTAACCTGACATTTCTATGGCTGATAACAAGAATGAAAGTGCAGATGCAACAACATAAATAAAAACCATGCATAAGACAGATTTAGTTGGAGGCTTATGGGAATATTTAGGTGCAAAGTGCTCTACCATCCTTAATTTTAACAGAGTTTGAAACTTATTTTCTTCCCTTTCTGCCCAGAAGAATGATGGACACTGAACTATCTCAGCAAAGTGCAATAAAGCCAAATATGCACAGATATAAACGTATGCAGGTAAACACATATGGCCATATTTAAACCATCTAATAAAGCTCATCTTTTTAGCAGAAATCTTCCAGAGAAGTAGTGAAGTCTGTAGGTGAGCAGGAAAACAAAAACAGACTAAAACAACACTAATTACATTTGGAGTCCCAAGTCAATCAATATTTTATGGCTGAGATTTTACAGAAAGCTAATTTAGGCAGTTATATTCACAGTTATATTCACAGTTAAAACATGGTGATTTTTTAAACAGCTACATTTCAAATATTAATAAGTATTAACTCCTTGGTTTTTACATGGAAAAAATAAAACCTAGCACTTTAAAGTGGTTTAAATTATATCAGGCAGTAAAGACCTTAAAATAATTTTATTTCATTGTTAAGGAAATACATTTTAAAATAATTTAAAATTGGTCCTGTACTAATCAGAAGTGGGCACAGAGCTTCTGTTACTGCATGATAAATGGTAAGAAGGAGTAAATTGTGAAACATCCTGAAAGTGAAGAAAAGCAGCTTATATTTGATGTTCAAGAGAAGGTGGAGCTCCACAGTTACCAGAACTAGGGATGAAAAAATCCCTTCCAGTCAGGAATTTGCTTTGAATCGTCCTGCACGAGTTGTAAAACCTTCACTGTTCACTTTGAACACTTGCAGAGCACGGACAGGGGTAAGAACATGGCAGAAACGGGGACTGAAGGGTCTCAGGTGACAGCCCCTGGGCTGTGTCCTGGTCCTTAGTGATGGTGGTGCCATCAGGGACTGACTGGGAGTGCACGAGCAGTAATGAGGGAGAAGTACACAGGAAGAAAAAAATCCAAAAATTAAACAAAGGATTGTTGTCATCCTATTCGATCTTCGTGTTTATGTCTAACTACATGCCATCCATGTTTTTACCTTGCAGTTAGGACAGCAAGAGGAAATCACACCTGAATTCCTGGCACTGACGGGGGCTGGAATGTGACATATCTGAGTTACATTTGTCTTCATGGTAAAATATACAAAGAATAAACAAAGGTGGCTCCTCTGAGAGCTCATGAGACAGGCAGCAGTGTTGCTCTTTTAGATTTAGAGGTCAGTAAGCCAGAATTTGTTCTATTATTTATTTATTTCCTAATATGTGTACATTTTCCATTTATTTCTATGGCATAGATCAAAGCTAATCAATGTAGGAGCTAATAAGAACAGTGTTGGTTCCTAGCAGTTAAGTAGTTCATTACTTTGCCCTTGTGGATTTGATTTATAAATCCATATAGCAAAATGCCCTCAGCCCAGCACATTCCTTTCCTCTACTGCATAGCTGGGAGGGCAAGTTAATAAAAAGCAGAGCTGAGTTTGCATGACTTGCACATAACACACTTTTATTTCCTTGGCTCTGCTGAGACATAACCTCCTGCTCAGTCACAGGCTAAAAACATATTTTTAACAAGAATAAGTTAAGCTACTTTTAAATTTTTTTTTCTAATGCAAAAGTTCCTGGAGGTCACAGAGGACATCTGAGCAGGACCCTTGTGCAGCAGCTGGAGGTACCCAGCCCAGCATGGGCCAACTCTTGGTGCTGGGACCCAGGGTTTTGGGGGGTTGGAGCTCAGCACTCCCTGAAATGGGAAAGGGGTGCAGTGAGACTGCCAAATCATGAGCTGGTTTTCAAAATATTTCTATTGTCACGAGCAAAGGTGAATTTTTCTAGGGCCTGGAGCTTCTTGGGCTTTGCTGCCACTTGGCCAGACCATCAACAGTTTCTGCTTGTGCAAAGACCAACTCCAAATCAACACTTTTTTCCTCCTTTTCTGTTCAGATAAAGCAAGCAATGGAGACTTTCGGGATATTAAAAAGCACACCAGCTTTCTTGTGGACCAATCTAATATTTGCATAGGAAGTATACAACTACATCTAATATCCTGGACCACAGACTTACTGATCTCTTGCCTAAGAGTTGCTTGTTTAGTTTAGAGAGAAAATGAGCATAATTACTGATATATCACAGGGTCAGAATGAAGAAGACATCCAGCTTCTCCTTCTGGTTAAATTTTCAGATGCTGTTTAATCTACAAAATCAATTATTTTCTTTGGTTCACTTATGGGAACAAGTGCATTATTTGGTATTTTTAGTACTTATTGTATTTGTACTTCACATTCGAGAGACTATTGTAAAGTCTGTAGTTTGATAATTATGGTAACAGTTCTGATAGTTTTGAGACTGACATTTCGAAGTAATTAAATTATAAGGTTACAGTTATTAAAGATATATTTAAAAGGACATAAAATTCAGCTCAGCCTTGGGAACCTGTGTTTTAAACTCACCCCAACACCATCATTTGTTTGTTCAGCAGTTTAATTCCAGCACCTATAAAGTCACCCTGCCAGGCAGTGCTGTAAATGGGCATGGCACTCTGAGAGGCATAAAACCAGGCTTTATACCCTCATTTCCATTTCTAAGAGAGGCTACTGATCCATCTTTTCCACTATAAATATAGCTCCATCTTCAAGTACTTGCTGGTAATCTAAGCAAACCTCCGAAACTTTTTTGCAATGAGAATATACAGAGATATGTCTCAATTTCCACTCACTAATGAGCCACTTACTTAATCCACAAAAAAGTGTGCTCCTTATCATCTGAGTGCTCTCTAGTGCAGTACACTCCTGTCACTGAGTACCCCAAATTGTTCAGAGCAGCACCTCAACCCTCTCCTGAATGAATGCACACTGAATTCAGACATGACATAATCTGCAGTTTCTGAATCACAGCCGATGGGAACAGTTTGCAGATCTGCAGATGAAAATGTACTTTTGGTAAATATTTGCTTTCTAGAAGAATTCTCAGTTTCTTGGTTTTCAAGTAAATGTACATAATAACTACAGTGCTCTGTGTTTTATTTTCCCAATTTTTTTTTGGGTAAGTCACAGGCCAAAAGGAATCATTTGTTCCAATAAGTTCTAACAACACCCTATATGCTAACATGCCATTACAAAACCTGGTGTGAGCATCAGGAACACTCACTGCTCTGAGGCTCCCTGCTTTGCCTGCCAGTGGAGCAGCTAACTGCACTTCGGGGAAGAACACGAGAAAACGCAGCTTGGAAGGAACGCGACGTTCGGAAAACGAAGCCCAAACCCAGCGCCCCCGCAAACGCACTAAACCAAGGGTGTAAAACTGAAGCCCCGAGGGCAGGACAGGGCAGAGGGTGCCAGCTGGCTCCTACCTTTGCACTGGAAGTGGTGGGTGGGGGTGGTGAGCAGCAGCCTGTCCACCATGGCTTCGGGGCCGCGGCAGCGGGCGATCCCGGGCTCCTTGTATCCCGCCTTCACCCACTCGGAGAGCCAGCGCAGGTGGCAGTCGCAGTGCAGGGGGTTGGTGCCCAGAGCCCTCGTGGTGCAAAACAATTAGCACAGGTTACTTGGCAAAGATAAAAGCCCCGATCTCCCAGAGGCACGGTTTATTCTACGTTTCTACAGAGATGCTTTGTTTCCCAACGTGGGAAAGATCTGATGAGTACTCAGGAAGGATTTTAGATTTATCTCCTGCAGTATTCCCGCTCTTGTTTTAATAACCCATCATTATTTAGGGAAGTTGTATAAATACCCAAGAAGAAATCCCTTTTTTTCAGGCAATTGTGCTCGAGCAATGTCACCAGACATATTGCTTTCATCAAATTTATCACATTGACTCCCTTTACTTAATTCTTTGTCCTCCCTGAGCGTATTCTAACACTGAATTGTGTAATTTAGTTTGGATCAGATGACTCACATTAATGACTCCTCACCAGATGAAACACACGTGCAGAGGATACCTCCATTTTCCAAACTGCAACCCCGTGTCTGCTAAGTTTATTTATGACTTTGAAAACACATTTGCTGCTTGACCCATCATTTGAGTTAGGTCAAATAGTTGAAGAAGATGCATTTACCTAGGGAAATTATAATTCTCAGAATTTTTCCTTTATTCCTGGACATCTATCTAAAACAAAACCAACCTTTTAACCTTAAATTTAGGTGCTATCTTGACTCATTTGTACTTTGCTCTTAAAGAAAGTGTCTTTTCAGGCAGTCAATTACAAAGAAAGTTCAGACTTCAGAAAAGTCAGTTTGAAGCCAACTAATCGTTGGAAATGTGAAGAAATGCGTGTTGTAAGTCTGTACTTGTTTTGCTCAAAGTCAACTTAAGACCTCAGCTGTACAACACCTCAATTGCCATGAGAGGAAAATAAACTAAATAAAGAATAGCACGAGGAAGAGATACTAAAGAAACCAATGATTCAAACTGGTCTTTAGACTTTGAAATTTCTGCATATGATATAAACTATTTCTAAGATGGTACTTTAAACTCAAGCTTCTTTCAAATAAAAACATATCAGGCAGGATATTAAGATAGAAACCTCAGTAAATTTGTTGATACATTTCTATTGGAGTGACTAATGAACCCACTGTGCCCTAGAAAGATTCATAATGAGAGTTCATAGGTTCAAACCCTGTCTGGGGCTCATTCATCAAAATTAAATGTGTACTGCAGCTCAGCATTAAAAAATATCCATCCACTCCTCCTGTAAATCCATTGCTTACAATGGAAAAAAACTACTGGGTTGACTTTTTGACCCTGGAACTGTGATCAACTGGCTCACTTGTCCAAGGTCAAACAAAATGCAGCAGTGAAAGCTGAGACATTTTAAGTGTTGAGAAACTACCATATATAAAATGTGAGTGGGACGACAACAGAAAGCTTGTTACCATGTTAATTAATATTTATAAACTGCACTAGAAATAAAGCTGGTCTATAGTCACTGGAAATGATTACTAATAACATTGCTGACAACTTCAGAAATCATCACATGTATACTTCCACCCTTCTGGTTGTGGCTTGTGCTTTGTTTGGGGAGGGGTTGCCTTTAATTTTTTTGGTTTGGGTTTGGATTTCGATTTTTTTTGATTTTTAAAAAAAATTGTTTCTAGGAACTAGAGATAATTCTTGTCTTTTCATTCATGAGTTCTAACATATTTTCTCAATTTCTTTGCCCATTATAGCAACATGTTTCCGAAAGGGAAAAATATCTTGTGCTGTAAGGAAATACCACCAGCAGCATTTTCAAAATGTTGGGCAGATATTTCTGTTCAGACACTTATTTTGTTTAGAGGCAACTCTGAAAAAAGTCAATTAAAATAACTCTATCCATGATAATGTTGAAAAAAAGAGAAGGGGACAGCTTATTTTTTATAGGCAGTTAATAAAACCTTGAGTAAAGACAAGATAATTTGGCAGGATTAGGAATCCCATTTTATGGGAAATATGTTGGGTACAGCAGGTGTTTCCAACATCATCTGTTCCCGAGGGTCTGTGGAATCCCTGGAGTGCCAAGGGGTCAGTTTGTGGGTGGGCAGTACTTGGGACACTGAACCAGTGAATGGTGAGGACAGAAACTGCAGGAACCGACCTAACAGGGAAGGTCCCAGTTCCACCCCAGCAGATTTTGGGCTCTTTTAAAGTAATATTATACATGATCCTGCAGTAGTGCTGTAGCGTTATCATCACTGCCCTGGACTAAAAACGTCAGTAGGGTGATGGCTGAAGCAGACAATTACGTGACTCAACTAAATAAAGTAATAAATAGTAAGCAAAAGCAGTGCACAGCACATACAAACCTACCTCCAAATTCAGTGAGCTAAAGCTTTGTAGTTTGTTACAATATTTCCATTACAGTGAAATGATGTTTATGATGTAAAGGAAACTTGAGGAGCATTTTCCTGTAGGCTTTAAACAGCTATGGGGAAAGTGATCAGACCATCTAGATTTCACTTGTTCTTCCTGTTAGAGACCAACTCAAAATTACTGCAAAAGACTCTGACTAAAATCGAAAGTTTTGTCTACTCTACACAAGTATCTCTTTGCAATTCTAACAGCCAGTTTATGGCCCCCTTGTCCTGCCACAGGAGGCTTGGGCTGAGCACCCTGCCCCAAACCCTGGTACTCAGCTCTCCCCTGCCAGAACGCCAATCCCATCCTCAGCACACACCTTGCACAGGTAAGACAAATTTTTGTTCTCCTATCTGAAGAGTTCGATGGGTAGCAACTCCTTGTATGATTTTCAAACTGACTCCAAGTGCATCCTTTCTCCTCAAAGATGTATATATCAGGAGGATATATATGCACCAAAATGCATTTATTTTCAATTATGTACGACTTGGTTTGAGTAAGCACATCTTTTTCTGGCGTGTGAAGAAAAAATTCATTGTGGTTGCTAAAAGTTTCAGGATCCTCTTTAAGAAACTGGAGAGCACAATTGCACTGTAAAACTCAACTGCTCAACTGTGCAAATTACACCCCAGACAGGTCTTATTTATTTTATGGATCCTATTTATTACTGTTCATTTGGGCTTTGTGTATTTTACATTTCTGGCAGCACATATATCTAAACAGAAAGTCTGAAGAGATTGTATTGGGCCAAAGGGGGTTTTAGCACTCCCTAAGGTGAACGGTTTACCCAGGAAAATTGGATCTGCACTTCATTTAATGTAAACCCTGAGGGAAATCCAAACAAATGGGACATGATATGTTTATTTCTTGAGTTCTAAAAATACCCCCAGCAGCCAGATTCCCAGAATGGAAGGTGTCAGTGCACTTCCAAAAGGAGGTACGGGGCTTCAGCTCAGCCAGACTTTCAATCCCAAACACACAAAATGACTTGACTAAACTGGGAACAGGAAAAACAAATACATTTTGTGCAAAACCAGTGATAACCAAGGCGTAAGCTGGAAACAGAGAAGATTATTTCTCTGCTCAAGTTGCCCAAGTTGCTCTCATGATTTCTGTCCCTATCAATCTAAGATTTTTTTATTGTCCAGAGAGGAACAGAGACAGAAAGCTGCTACACAGAAACATGCAGTCCAGGGATGTATCTGCTATCCAGAAAACACGTAAATACAAACTGAATCTGGTCTTCAGGGAAGTGTTCTGGAGGGCACGTTAAAGGTTGAAAGGAGACAATAAATAGATATAAACCTATGTTAAATGCACAAATATCTGCTTGTGTGTACATCAGCATCAGGGCAGAAAACATCTGTATCAGCCTGTGAAACCACTCACTTCACAGAGGGACCAAGACATGCCCAGCCCTCTGATTAACTGAGGACACTAAGCAAGAAACCTGCTGCACAAAATCACTTCTCCTGCATCTATTGTCCAATAGTGGGAAGTATCACACACTGCCTCAGTGAAAAAGCATTTTCTGGTCACTCAAGTTTAGTTTGGAGCCATTGCAGCTCTTTGTCTGTTCTTTCATCAACTAAACTGCCTTTGAAAGTCTCCTGGCCCTCTACCAGTACAACAGTAATTTCCTCAAAAAGCTGAAATGTCTAATAATTTTTGAAAACTGTGGAATGAAGTATTAATGCTGTGAAATGACCAATTTCCATGTGATTAAATATACGTCTGTAGTAGTGATTCATCAACAAGTCCATATACTGACAACATTCCAGTATGCAAAACATATGACACTTATTAAGCAAAGAATTCACATTTGCTTAATATTTGCTCTTTGTGGGAGGTTTCCTGTCTCACTCTCAAACCATAATACGCTCTGCATTTCACATTGACAATGCTGAAAGAAAACCTTAAACACAAAGTCCACTGCAGAGAAACTGTCACATTGCTCATTTGGTTTTCCTTAAGAAAATATTTTTATAACTAATAACAACAGGTTCTAGCATATTTTTTATTTCCTTTGAACAGATGCACTATGAATATCTAGAGCACATTATGAAAAGTGAGCAGGAAAGACAAAAAAGCTGCATAATCCTACACTGGTACCAGTATGTGCTGTTTTACAAATCTGAGACCATCAATCAAAGAGATGAACCCAGTCAGAAGTACTTACAGATGGGACAGGGACACCAGGTCATTGAAAGAACCTTCGGGAACACTGGAAATATCATTTCCATGGAGTGTCCTAGAAGGGGGAGAAGCAGGAAGGTATCAAACCACAGCATTTTGTCTGCTCCCTGCAACTGAAGGAATTGATGCTTAAAAAGGATATTTAATTTTGATTCTTTGAGAGTCTCTACGAGTTTCACAACTCATGAACTTCCATGCTTTATCATTTCTACCTCGAGATGCTGGCACTTAAAACAATAATGCAATCAGAATTGTTGGTGAGTGCTGCTGTAAATTAAAAAGGTGACATACCATTTAGGCTATTAAAAGTGTATTGATGACAGGTAGACCCTCACAAACAGACCCGCGTTCTCTTACAGAATCCCATTTGCCAGAAGCACAGCAAAAACAGAGCAGGGGAAATAAGAACTGTGAAAGTTAAATTAAGTATTGACTTCAGAGAGATCCTAGCAGAAAGAGGAAGGGTCCCTGAGGGTAAATATAGCCACACTTTCCCATTCTTACAGCAGAAAATACCTCTCTGCCCTACCAAGGAAAGCACCTGATATCAGTTGTTTTAGGACATTATTCACCCTGTGTGAAGAAACAATCATTTTTCAGCAGCATTTTCAGGATCCCTTACAGGAGTTAAAGTGTTCTCCACTGTTTCCAGGACAATTTAAGTATCCCCTTTATCTCTTTTCATTATCTCTTTTTGTGATTTGTATCACAAATACATTTGTGTGTGGGCTACACAGGGAAGCATAAATTGGAATTACTCTCAGTGCTCCAGACGTGGCACAGGAGGGTGGAAAACAGAAAGCTGCTGTGTGTTTTGGAGCAGCTCTTGCCCTTGAGTCCTTTATTTCCTAACTTACCTGGTGATTTTACGACACAGCAATCATATTTTTTATTTCTCTGAATAAACATTGGGTTTGAAACAACCCAAATCTCAACCCATGGAAACAGACAATAGCCCCAAATGAAAACAAAAGGATCTGCTTTTTGTAACCTTTCTTCCCTAACACCACTATAAGCTGCACCAGGATGTACATGAAGCCCTTCCAACATCCTGATTCTGAAATTTTCTTTTAAGCATACCTTGGTTTTGACTATTAATAACAACTTGGCATATATAAGGGTGCATCTCCAAGAAATGAATCTGAACAGGAACAGGAAGGATATGAGCTCCCACACAGTAACTCCAGATAAAACACACTCACTAATCCTGTACAGAATGACCAACTGACTGAGACAAACCCCACAGCTATTAAACAAGGAGTATTTTGTTGGTATGAGGAGGCCTAGTCAACCACTTGTCACCAAAATGCTCAATGAAATGAGCACATTTAAACAAGCAGCTGCTCATAATGAGCTTATTGCTGATCTTTTACACTGCAAGACAATTCTCTGTAAACAGACAACAGAACTTCTATTAATCTTCGGGTTGTATCAGTCACATCCTGTGAAGGGGTACATTTTCTTTCCTACGTGTATTGGAAACATCCAAGAGAAGCTGAAGAATGACATAGCCATTTATGTGTAAGAAGTTAAACCCATCAAATAAAAACCTTAGAAAGATTGGCTTTATTACATGTCCCAAACACTGAGGTGTTTCATGGATGCAAACGCCTGCATTTTAATAAAAAAAAAAAATCATGTCAGCAACATCATCACTCCTGCAACTAAAATGAAGTGACAAATGCTAACCCCCCCCCTAAAACTCACAAAAATAAATAGTGGCAAGAGAATTCAACAGTGCAACAAAATATTTCCTCTTGGATCAACATCAGGAACACATTTTTATACCAAAACTCCTTATAAGCAAATGGTCAAATAAAATCTTTCACATTAGGATGGCTAAAGCACACACAGTGATGTGTGTATTGTCCCTCAAAAGCACAACTTCTAGAGATCCTCTTGTCTAAACTCCAGTAAACAGCAGGGGTATGGATTTAGGGTGCTGTGGATCTCCTCTGGAGGACAGAGTAACAGAACTCTTGACAATTCTTGAAATCAAAACTTCCTTCTACATGGAATCTCACTAACTTATTCCTTTGTCTTCAGGGAAGGAAATTAATTCAACATATCCTTTTGGGCTGGCGTTTTCTGGTTGTTTTTCTTTTACAAACCCTTCCCGTGTCCTGCCTGCCAGCTCACTGTCCACAGCATTGGGTTACTACAGACACAACGGGGATGTGTTCTTGTGGAGACACAAATGTGGCCAAAGGGTCGAGCTCACAGAGGCACATCCCACCAGGGGCAAAAACCCACAGGGAACCCCAGAGGATGCCAAACCCTGCAGGAGCCAACGCAGCTCGGATGTCAGGGAAAGGGGGAAGCCACAGTGTCACTGCTCCACGCTCACAACAGCAGAGCTTTTCCAAATTGACTGGATAAATACAAGGAATCATTTTGTGATGCCAAAAAAAAAAAAAAGAAAGAAACAGCCAAATACTTGTGTTAGGTCAAAGCGATGCAGCATCCAACAATGAAAGTGTATTGCAAAAACTGGTTCCAAAGTTGTGCCCAAAGATTATTGGTGGCAGCTTTATCATCACACATATTCCTGTTTGTCTGAGCTTTGAACTGCAGGAAATATCCATCAGTTTTCAGTAAAACTGGAATATCTGTTAATAGAATATTCAGTAGGTCATTTTATCCCTTTTTTCCTTAACTATAACATGGACAATTATTTAGTGACCTTAGAAAGAATTTTTTTTCTGGACTTTGCCCCTTAACTAAGTCACATCTAAAAAGATGTGATTACACAATAATCTTTAAAATAATCTGTTCAGGTCCTCCACAGAGTTCTAATACTTAAAATTGATCTCAATCTCAGCTCACTTAATCTGTTTATATTTAGTTTCTAAGAAGACTAGCTTTGGACAAATTAACTAAAAAACAAACCCACAACTTTTCACTGTAATCGCTTTGGCTCAAAAACCTACTGATATCAACTTCTGCTTATTAAAAAAATTCTCCAGACTTTACGTCGTGTGCTCCCCAGCACCCTTTGGAGCCATTATGGATAAACCATGGGAAGACTGAGATTAAAGACCTGATTGTGTAAACACTGATCGATATTAAGGCTTAAACATAAACATGTTGATCCTGCAGTTTTCTCACTAGAGCTTGTGCTGAAAAATCTAAGAAAGGGAGGACAGAATGAAATATCTGTCAAAGACCGAGTGCATCACACAGCTATGATTATTCTGATTTTCAAAGCACGTATTCACTGTATTTACTAAAGAGGCAAAAAGTAAAGAAAACATAAGGAATTTGGAAGGCCTTCATGAGAAGGGTCTGCTAACTTCGAAGGATGCACAGCTAAAGGTAATGGGATCCCTAAATTCCTTTTATTAAAAAAAAATTGTGAAAATTGTTTTGCTGATGTTTTCTCTTTTAAATTCCCCTGAGAGCATGGATAATAAAAAACTGACAATAACAGATTTCATATTGTCTCTTGGAAACCATTTTCTCTTAGAAGAATTGATTTGTAGTAGCAACAGTGATGACATGTGGCAAAAGTTGTAGCTGATACCAGAGTTTTGTGGGCCATAATAAATCAAATCAATCTGGAGACCTCCAAATGCAGGGAGCGGAGGCAGAGATTCCCATTTAGGCTTCATTTCACTGCTCTGTGCAAGGCAGTGGGGGGTTTCTCTCATGAAGGAGGAAGATATTTTTTGATTTGATTAGCAGATCATTTTAAAAAGCCAAAAAAACAACAGTTGTCATTAAAATACTGCCCTCTGTTTCTGCCCATTTGCGGCCTGCAAGAAGAGAAGTGAAAAGACAAATTGTACCTATTGGAAGGAGGGAGGCACGGTTTATCTGCACTGTAATTCAGGGTAGAGCGCCCCACACAAGCTTTAATCAAGCTAGCTTGCATATCAGAAGCAGGCCAGAAGACAGCTCCATATGGAATAATTTATTTGGCCATGAAACAGAATATATTAATCTGTGGCTGAATTTCAGGACTCATGTAACAGCTCAAATGTGACCATCCTAGTGCGCTAGAAATCAGGATCCCAAGCCAAACTTAAAACAACAAATCCAAATCACGTATCTTTCTTGTTTTTACTAATGAAAAGTGGGAATCCAAAGCTGTCTTGTAATTTGGGAGGTTGAAACTGAGATATCTGTTTTACCACTGAAACCACAGCGGAAGGTCTCAGCCAAGCAGCTCTGCCTTATTGCTTCCACAGTCCCAGTACTGCCCATGTTGACACTTTGAGTCCATATTTACGGAGTCAGTGCACAGCAGCCACTGCTCTTTAAATTAACACAAGCTTCTGCATCTGAACGTCATCTAATTCTGGTTTTTTTTTTTTTTAAATGGAAAATATCAATGTGAAGTTTCAAAGCACTCAGGACAATCTCCAGCCTCTCTGTTGTGCCCTTTGAGTATTCAGAGTTCTTTCTCCTTCAGCATGCTGAACAAACCCACCACAGACGAGCGATTTAATTTATCCCCTTTGGCTACTGTGCAAGTCATGGTGACCCACTCGTGTTTCTGGGCCGTGGCAAGGTGCCTGCTCCACCTTCCTGACCCCTGCACATGGGGCCAGGTGTCCACAAAAGCAGCGGAGCAAACCCAAGCCAGGGTTTGTTCCTGACAGTGAGGCAGTGAAGATGAGCCAGAAGCAGGAGCCAGTCCTGTAGATGCCTGAGGAAAGCTGGGAGGAGACTCTGCTGTGAGGAACAGCCCCACAGCCCGTGCTCTGAGACAATACAGAGATGACTTTCACAAGAGACTGTCAACAAATGGTTCAATTCCACTGCTGAAAGTGGAAAGACAAGAAAAGTGCAGAAAAGGACCTCCCAAGAAATAAACCACACATGGGTATCTCTGGGGAGGCCCCCACTCAATATGAGGTGTAATTTCATTCACAATTTAAGGACATTTGAGACGGACATCTCAGCATTACTGGTGCCCAGCCACTGCCCTGATTCATTCACTGATTTACTATGGGGGGCTTCTAACTTCCCTTCAGATTGCATTCTTTTGTGTGAAAGCTTGCCTGCATAAATCTGAATCAACAGAAAATATTCTGAAAATGCAGAAGTTTTCCACTCTTGCTGAAGCATCCAATGGAAACTCACGCTCTATGACCAAGTTTATACAGACAAAGAGAAAAGTCCTTTCTTGTGGAGCACCCAAACATTGTTCAAGCAGAAGAGAGGCTCTGTGCAGTCTTTTGGAGACCTGTTTTCATGATAGTTCCTGTGCCTGAGCTTTCAGAGAAAAGCCACTCATCCTACAAATATGTAATTGCTTCTTTAGCAGCACTCACCTGCTCTGGCCTCTACAGGACAAATTGCACAAGAGAACAAGTACATTGAAGCTAATCATGTGAAAATATTCATGACACCTGCCCATTAAACCCTCCCTGCCCTCAGCTGCAGCCTAATAAAGCTGCAGCTCAGCTGCACTGGAGGCGTTGCACTTACAGCACTCGCAGAGACCGGAGCCCGTTGAAGGCGTGGACCGGGATGCACCGGAGCCTGTTGTAACTCAGGATGCTGGAGAAGGGGAGAGCAGAGTCACAACTCTGGCTTGGCTTTGATTATTTCACTACTAATTCAACCACAGAGAAGTGTGGAAAGCCACATGCTTAAGCAATAAGATATACACTAATTGCTCAACAGCTAAGATGGTGTTGGAAAAGCAATTAAAACTGTAATCAAAACTCTGGGCTACTTACAGCGTTGATAACTGAGTCATGTTGCTGAAGGTGTGATTGGCCAATACACTGATGCTGTTGTTGCTCAAATCACTGAAGAAACACACAGAGAAAATATCATTTACATGTACGAATCAAGAAATATGGCTTTTTGAAAAGATTACTTAATATCTGCACAGCAAAATGCCTGAAGCAGTTGAAAAGTCACATATTATCAACTGGTGTATTTTCTGACGAACTCTGAATGAGCTCTAAAGGAAAAGCACACCAGACTCCCCTAAAAAGCCTCAGACTCCAAAATATTAAGGCATACTTCCAGCATATAGCGTTCAATTAGAAGAACAAATGAATAAATGATACAAGCACTGCTGAACATTTACTGTTCCAACTTGCTTTGCAGTATATTCCAGGCACCCCATTTCCATATGCTCTTCATATTGACAGCTACTAGAACAAAATTTCATTTTTCATTTTAAAAAGTCTTTTAGGCTCAACCAGAACATTTTGTTTTGTTATTGGTCTCCCTTGAGAAAGCAGAATTAGAGATGTTTCAAATAAAACCCCAAAACCTCACTCTTAAAACAAAGGATTCCAGTTTTTCCTCCATGTTGTTTTTGTCTGAGTTTGTCCAGCCCATTTGACTGGAGTATCTGCACAGCTGATTCCAACATCATTCGAAAATCTCTGATAAATAGTTCAGGCAGGAAATTTCACTCCTGTGCATTTCAGGGAGCAATTTACACAACAAAGTCTAGCTGTGTCTCTGTCTGGATGACTGTTCATAGCAGAAACAGCTATGCAAATTGTCATTGCCTTAGCATTATAAATACTGCCTCATCTAGCACAAATTAATGTGTCTCCTCTGCTAATGACCTTTACAGATAAACCTGCCAAGTGAAACTGCAGCAGCCTGCGTGAGAGTTTTGTCCTCTCGGGGTCCTGCAGAGCAAGGGGCTCCTCAGGCACCTCACTCTTTATGAACATTCATTGGCAGCAGTGTCCACTGTGAAATTCTTTCCAAATTCAAATTACAGAAGGTTTGGGGTTTGGTGTTGGTTTTTTTTCCCCCCTCCAAATACTAATTATTTATGTTCCACCCACAGCATAGTGCAGAAAGAGTCATGAGATTTTCCTGACATTGGAACCACGTGTTTCTTACATCAGTGTCAGGTGTCTGAAGGCAGAGAGCCCCTTCGGCACAGCAGGCAGCTGGTTTCCTTCCAAGTATCTGAAAAAAGTCACATTTGACAATTACACAAACACATTAACGAGAACTCATGTCACTCAATCTGCACCATGAATGAGGACAATGTAAAGCCAGTCACTAATGAAATTATCTTTGATTCACTGCTTTGAAACTAACAGTTTTTGCTTTATAAATGAATTACCCCACATGCAAAGCACGACAGCAGCTTATTGATTTACTTTACTTGTTGTAAGACTTGGAAGCGCATAAAGGATCTCTGGCCTACAGCAAACAGAAATGACCATTTGGTTCTTCTGTGACAGCAGCTGAAGAAGGGGAGAAAAATTGCATGGCTCATGCCCTGAACTTAGAGTTACCTTTCCCAAGTCTCTCCAGCAGTGCTGACTGCTCCCTGACCCTGCGAGGGAGGCTTTGTCTTGTGCGTGTAAGTTCCTGGTACAGCCAGAAAGGGAAGAGGAGCTGCACTCCCAGATCTCTGTGCTGCAAAAGGTCTCACTTATTCCAGAGTCAACACAAACATCCACAAGTTTGATGGCACATCCACCACAGCAGTGCACCTTCCTTACCCCTCCTTTTCACAGCACGCTGGTACAGGAGGAAAACTTGGTATGAGTTGAAGGTCAAAGACCAAGCTCTCTTGGAACAGAGGTTCCTCCTACATGCACTAAATATATTTAACAACATATCTTGTGTTTCCAGTGTGGAAGTTGCTTGAGACAGAAGTGAACCTGTCTCTATGCAGACACAGGCACGGTAGGGCTAAAGCCTGTGGCGATAATCCTAAATGCTCATACAGGCAAATAGAGCCTGCATTTTGCAGTTTTTCTCCACTAAAGAAACATGATTAGTGAGTAACTCAGCAAAAAACCACAATACTTTTAAAA
Organism: Callaeas wilsoni; assembly: GCA_013398955.1. Classification (NCBI taxonomy): domain Eukaryota; kingdom Metazoa; phylum Chordata; class Aves; order Passeriformes; family Callaeidae; genus Callaeas; species Callaeas wilsoni. The sequence goes on from VWPU01007097.1 coordinate 70,470, forward strand.
AGCTTGCCAAGAAGAGAGTATAGGTACTCCAGTCTCCACAGCTGACTTGTGGCAGCAATTGGATGTGGGTGTTTCTCTGTTTATTACAATAAAATAGAGACAGAGCTGGGAGTCTTTTCCTTAACCTCATCTTTTAGGTGGAGCTGCATCCCTGGAAGATACCAAAGCAATAAGGCTCCAATGGAAAGTGACTACTGTGGTATATGGCACTGTCAAGATGTTTTTCCAGACATCTTCCAGAAGCAACATCTACCTGGGAAACAAATCCATCCTTCTCAGAAAGCACCGTGGAGGAGGAAGGCATTCCTCCCTGCACAGGTGGAATGAAAGATGAGATGATGTTTCCCTTCCTTATGTGATACTGCAGGGATTTTTCCTGAGGTAGACAAGGGGCAATGCATTTGATATGGCATGTTTTGAAACATAATCAAGTGTAGCCAGGAAATGCAGCCCACAGACACCAGAACACTTGATGTGCTGCCTCTGCTGCTGAAAACAGAATCCGATAATCATGTTAAGAATTTTTATTCCACACATACAATTTCCTTTTCTTTGGCAACAGGCCTCCTTATTCTGCACTTACTATAGCAAACAACAGTAATAATGGATTATTCCTGTGCTCTGTGTTCCCTCTCTACATTTACTGTAACAGCACAGAGATACTTGTGTAAACTAAATCTAAGAAAATCTTCCCACAAACTTTATTTTTACATCAAAAATAAAATCTATAAAAACTAACAGAATTTCTCACATATTTTATAGCTGCCATTATTTTCCCCCTTTTTTGTTTCAGCGTAATGGCCTCTCACCATTTTCTGCTGCTTCGGATCTCTTTTCTGCTGAACTCCAAGTGAACTGCTCCAACCAGCCTCACAGTTATTCCTCCTGCCTGTGCACAGGATCCCATCCTGGCAGAGTCACCCCAGAGCATGCAGTGGAGCTCACCTGACTCCTGCCAGGATTAGGCTGGACAAGGTGAGAATACCAGCTTCTGACTTTTTAGCCAAAAGAAATGATATTCTCAATTAAAAAACCCTACTGAACTAATTAATCTCTCCCCTGACAATGATCACAAGCACTGAGGGAGAGAGTTGCACAGCCAGCAAAGCAGGGACAGTGTCACTAGCCAGAGTACAGGTTAGTTGTGCCACGCTTGCACCTCTCATGGTGGTGCATTCAGCATTCCACATTCAGCAAGTGGAAAGCCACTCGCTTAACTTTGACTAAATTTGTTATAAATTATTGCAGAAATGGAGTTCCTTGGCAGTTTCACACCATAAATTGCTACGTAGGAGATTCTCAGAACTTAGACATGCATGTTACATTTTTAACAGGAAAAAACACGTCTCCTTGCCCCAGTCATGGTCTGCTGTGGATGCAGCAAGATGCTGGGAGTCTGTGCCTTCCTCTTCATCCCAGAAAATCACAAACCTCAAACCCATGCAAGAGGGAAGGTTAAGGTTCTAGTCTATATTCCAAATGTAAAATCCTAAGGATTTCTAAAGGAAATCAAAAGCAGGTCATGTATTATGTATTTAGAAGTTATATATGATTTTTGTTTAGCAAAGGAGACTCTTTCAATATGCTGAATTCCTCAGGAACATATTTTCAGGATATTCTCTTGTTGATCTCAATATGAAACAGCCTGCAATTTAAACTAACTGATGGTAGTGAACCAAAGTTTTCCCCTCCTCTTTTGCTTTCTGGGGCAATCAAAAGTCAAGGGTGCGCATTTTAACTCAGTGCTTTATGACTCAGACTAACACAGACATGCAGACCCCTGGAGTTAAACTCCTACAGAAGATCTGCTTTGAATAGCTCTGGATTTGCACTGCAGCAATTTGATGGTTATATAAATGTGCTAGCAGAAAACTGCAATACTCATACCAGTGGTGTAGTTTCTGAATAAACACGATTCAACTCTGAAGAAGTACTGATAACACACTTTTCATGCATCCATAAGAACAATTCACCACTGTTAAACCTCTCACCCCATTGTCCAAAGCGTGGCAGCATTTTCTAAGCTGAAGGCGTTCATTCTGAAAGCACGTTTAAGCACAGGGAATTTGAAATAACCAAGGCTTTTAGGGCATCAGAGCTTGCCAAGAACCAGGAGGATCTGGGATGCAGGATTCGAGGCAAACAACTGCAGCAGGGGAGGTGCCTCTGTCAGAGCTGGGGGGTGCAGGGGCAGCCCCTCCCCACCTTGCTGGGCTCAGCAGGATGGATGGGGGCTGCAAGAGGGCTGGAAGCTGGACGCAGTGAATAAAAGAATTATTCCTGAGGGCGAATGGGCAGAGACACAAAACTTTGTGTATTTATGTGTACATATATATAAATAAAAAACCACAGATGAAGCTACAGATGCCCTGCCAAAAAACCCCTCAAAACAGCCATAAAAGAGTGAATGTGGAGGGAAGATTAAATTTTTAATTCTTTCCAGTCTTTAGCCAAAGGAATATGATGTCCATGGCGTCTGGTATGCAAAGAAATTCTGGTATGAATGAAGCAAAATATATGTCTAATTTTAATTCTGGGAATCAAGTTATTAATATACAGAGTCAAGACTGAGTGTCAGTTGCCTTAAAATAGACACTGACTGCTATCCAAAACAACCTCATTTGCTTCCTAAGGTCTCTAGGCTCTAGTTTAAATGACAGATTGGATGGTGTTGGGTTTGGTTGTTGTTTTTTTTTTTTACTCTGTGAATGCTGCTGAGAATCCCTAAGTCTCAATAATGACTTGTAAAAAATAAAAAAAAAAAAATCAAAAAAATCCCCAAATATGTGTTCACTTATTAAAGAAAGCCATCACCTTCCTACCTGGAAGGTTTCTTCTGAAACATGGCCAGGGGGGCTGGCACTGTGGGACAGGGCCTGCAGCAGCCCCAGGGCTCATCCAGCGCCTTCCACACACACCAACATTGCACATAAAAAATTTAAAACTATGCATAAAAGATGACAGCTGTTCTTTTTCCAACTTGTCTATTTTTACACTGAAACCACTTGGATTGGAGGTGATATAACCAGCACAAGGTGCCAGAGCATCGTGTAACGATTTGAATCACTTGGAATCCTTTTTGTACTGAGATATCTATTCAGCCATAAAGTCAAGCTTGCAGTGGCAATCTGTGCTAAGAGGAGAAACTGGAGAGAGAAATCAGTTCTCAGACAGTAACTGAAAAGGCACAAAACCTTCCCTTTAAATATTCCACAAAGAACGTTACGTTACAAAAACCAAGACACTTGGCAATCTTATGTAGCTCCAAAATTAGGTTACATTCGAAAATTTTTGATGTCAATACCCGACATCCTAAAATTTTGAGTCAACTTTCATTTCCTAAAAATGGTGGTCTAGAGAACTGGACTGTGAAAGACGAAACATCCACAAAACATGAATTTTAAGAGCTTCAATTACCATTTCTTGAGAGGAAACAAAAATCAAGTGTGGATCTAGGTTCAAATACAGATCTTGAACTTTCTTAAGCTTTGGCTAATTTGGACTCTGGATTTTGCTGTATTTGTACATCAGACCACAACCTCTGCGTCTGGCACACAGAAATGTGACTGTGTTTGAGAGAAAGTTAAACCTTTAGTCTCTGCTAGTGCTAATGGCACCTTTCTAGTATGTACTCAAACTTCACCTGTCACTGAACACGTTATTTGACAGTATGGATTTTATTTACTTTTTCTAAACTATCAGGTTTGAAATGCAGATTAATTCCTCTATTTCATCTGCAAGTAAAAGATCCTCTACAGAACTCTCCCTTCCCTCAATGGGAGAATCCCCCTCTGCAGAAAATGAAGCAGGACTACGTCAGCCTAATCTCTGACTTAATTGTTTCTCTCCTTTATTATCAAAGGAAAATTCACTGAAGCCTGTGCTGGGGTCAGTGTGTAAAACAGTGTGAATTGCCAGACAAGCACGAGCATTTGCATTCTCAAGCAGATGACTTTGATCAGATATCTGGCTCCAGAGTTTCCCTTTGATCAGCAGCAATACAGGCAAAGTGAAAAATGGTGCTAAACTGTTACAATATTCCACAGGTATCAAAACGGCTTTGGGCATATTTATGGCATCGATTGCACGGCCCAGGTATGAGCCACTGCTTTCAGTCACAAGCCAAAGGAAATCACAAGTGCCTTGGAAGCTGGAAAAGGGGGTTGGGATTGGCGGTAAATACCTCCAAGTAAATATGAAAACTGATGTGTCAAATACGTGAACCTACCAAGCAGAAGAAGAAACAGAAACGGGAGACAGAAGGTTTGTGAGGAGAGAAAGAGAAATGGAAAAAGTAATGCAAATATTAGCATCCATTAATATAAGTGGAAGGAAAAATAATCACTAACAATGATGTATGGATGCAGGTTTTCCTAACAATCCCACCAGTGCTATCCTATAGCTCAGTGTCATGACAGCATTTGGAGTCTAGAGATGACATGATTGGTACATATTTATTCTAAAACACACCACGCTCATTATGTTACAGCTTCTGCACACGCCGTCCACATAATTGCCTCCAATGTTTTTCCCCAGTGCAAAATGTTATTTGCTGTAGGTCCATAAAAGCAGCTGGATGCTGTCAGATAAGACTTTATTAGAAATAGACTATACTTTTGTGAATAAAAGGAAAAAATCTAGTGTTCATACACTGAGGTAATACATAAAAGAAGAAAGAGCATGGGAAACTTAGTTCAAACAGATTTAGGGAAAAAAAAATAGAAGAAAAGGAAAGCCTAAAACACTAAGTAGCAGCAAGGCTAAGTTCCAAACTAGCTCATTGCATGAACATTTTACTTCTGAACATCTGGAGTAGAAAACGGAGTATGTTCAAAAAAACCCAAGGTTTCTCTTCAGGGCAAGCAAACAGTGGGAAAAAATGTAGGCAGTATGTAAATATACAGTGAAGGAATATACAGTGAAGGAATTTGCAAGAAACAACATAATGTTTTCCTATTCCCAAGAAGCTGGAAGAAAGCTTGCCCATGACGATGGGGTTTTCTGAAGGAAAAGCTGGGAAACAGAAATTTCTTGCGTCATCATTCCTCTAAAAAGCCAGGACACTTAGTGATCTTTTCAACTCTGTTCTAGATGGAAGCCTTCCCTGCCAAGGTAATCCCTGCTCCCAAGGGTGGTACAAACCAAACACAGGGATGTCTCCTATCATTCCAAGCTCTAAACATGAAGGAGATAATGGTTTTCACATGTCTTGTCTATATATACATTGAAACCAGAAACTCAAAATGAACATTGGAAGGAGAGAGCTGGTGTCTCCAGTCCACCCTGCAAGAAAACTTTGCTGGGGATCTTTTTTGCTGAGTGTAGGTACAGTGAAAATTGACCCAGAAAGGGTAACATTTCCCCTACGTGCCTGTGCAAGAGATATGCTTGTTTCTGCACATTGCTATTTAATACCTGTTACAAGGAAAGGATTCCTGTTTTAAGACTATTTTAAGACCTCTAAAAAGGAACTTCTGAGAAGGCCACATTCAGCCACAAGAGAGTGGTTTCAGTAGATACGTGGCAGCTCTTTTTCTTAAACTACATTGCACAAAAGCACTGCAGTTTAATAAAAAGCACTGCGAGCAATGTGCCTGGCAGATGAATACATCAGCAACGGAAGGTTATAAATGTCACACTGGTGCATTCATAAAAATTGCACTGAAATGCTCCTGTGCATCCTGTCACTGCTCAGGCCTCCTGCAGGGAGGGAGCTGTGGGATACAGGGACAAGAGGGTCTGCATGTCCTTGTCATCTCCTTGGCACCCGGGACTGTGGGCTTGGGCAACAGAACAAGGCACGTCTCTTTCACCCTGTGCCCACAAAGCTTTTGGGTGCCCTCTGCCAGGTTCCAGCTGCCCTCAGGATGAGGCAAGAGGCTGGGTTCCACTGGAGATGCTGCTTGTCACAGCAACAATGGCAGCTCTCAAACACAGAACAATAAAAATGTGTAACTTGTAACCTGCGTGATACAGCAGGTTATGGGCAACATCTCTATCTCAATCTGGAAGCAGAAGAAAGGCAAGTAAGATTGATTATTTTTTATTTACTTATTTAATTCCTGTCACCGTTTCCACAAACACATGAAATTTCATGCTTCAGTACCTGCAACCCATCTTTTGGTGTAGATACAAATAAGGAGCTCAGTTTATGTTGGTTGAGAGGAGAATGAGATCAGGATTGAATTTTGAGACAGCTGGGACAGATTCAAAGGTTATATTTGCAGAATATGAAATATTCAGAGCCAGGCAGTCCATGGCTGTCTGTGTTCTGCTGACACATTTCTGGATGGAAAGCGGAAAGCTGAACTAGAGCTTTGCACAGCCAAGAGGCTCCTGCTGAAGAAGACAGTCACGTAAACTCCTATGAACTCAAACTGCTCAGTTCCAGGCTATTGCCTCATTTGCCAAGAAATGGTTAAGAAATATAGCAGTTTTTAAGAATGTGAGATTAATTTTACGCTTTTTTGTGAAATTTATGTCATCAGCGTATCAGACAGTATCAGTAAAACTCAATATGCAAAATTTAAACATAAAAATTCCGCAATGTGGCAGTGGAAATCAAAGTAACATCTGTGAGATCTTCCTGCTGGCGAGTTACATTTGAATGCAATGAAACCTGAACAAAAGCAGAGCAGAGATGACCTTGCAGACTTCTTAACACTGATGGCAATATGTAAGGGCATCCAGGTCAGGAATTGGCTTTTAATTCAATTCGCTATTAACCACGCCCTGGTCAAAGGTGGTCTGAGGATGTATTCATTAATGCAAAATTTCCATGCTGAGTTACCACAGGCACTTCCAGTACCCTTCTCATTCACCAGCAAAGCCTTGTATTTGCCCACAACACTGGTAGAAAAAGTGTAAACCCCATTCTCCCCCTGTGAAGGGAGTAAAAATAATAGTAGATACCAGAAAACAGCAGAATCAGATTTTAGTTCATTATAAAATTCACCAAACATACCAATGAAGTCAACCAATTATTTTCACATAGAAATGCTGATGAGATTGTAACAAGTTTCAGTAATGACTCACCTGGGATAGATTTGAAGAAGGGCCTAAAGGGGAAAAGCTCAGTATTTCTACTGCCAACTGCTTAAGTCAAGCAGTTCCACCGGTGTGTTTTCTTTCCATGGAAAGAAAATCCACTATAAACTCCTAGTGAGGCGTAGATGAAAAGACAGCTAGAGAGATGGTTCTCAACTAGGATGAATTTACTTTACAATATAATCTAATTGTCTGTTATTTTAGCCATTTCGTGAGGTTTGGAGAAAAGAATTCCTTGTTTCCACCACCAGCTTTGCTTTTCCTTTTTTTAATCTCCTCAGAGGATAATTAGCCCACAGCTGAGTAACTCAGGAACATATTTTCATCATCCATTCAAACTGCCTGTTGTGAGCCTGGGCTTCACAGAAGCACTACAGGATTATTTGATACTAACAAATGCATTTGTTCCTACACCCAGAATTAATGGGTACAAGGACAGATAAACTCTGTTCCCATTACAGAGCGATTTATTCAGTCAAGGGACAAATAAGAATAAGAATAATGGTCAGAACATACGGGAAGCACCAAAGCACAGACGACTAAAGTAAAAGGCAAACCCCCCACGGACCTACAAAGCCTCACTGTGATGCAGTTCCATGAACTTCTCGAGAGAGGGGATAGGTAAAAGGTAACTTACAGCTCAGTCACGTCCTTGGGAATTCCCTTGGGCAGCATCCGCAGCCCTTTGTTGCTGCAGCGAACCACCGAGTCCACACAGGTACACTGGGAAGGACACGGAGGGGAAAGCAAGCAGCTGCTTTCATCATTACCTGCACAGGGAGAGAAGCAGAGTGTGGGGAAATCAGCATTCCAGCCCAGGGCACCCCCTCTGAAGGCAGCTGGTGACAAGGACCAGGGAGGGGCACCCTGAATCCAGGGTAACTGATGCCTTAGGATTTTAGCTGCTATATTTTCCACATATTTGTAATCCTGTAATTCTCTGGTGTAGAACTCTAAACTCCACATAGAGTGTTAGCTACTGCTTTCCCATTTTGGTCAGACACAACAATTCCTCTCTAGACCTGAGAATCGAGGACCCCTCGCTGTCTCAGGCCCTGAGAAATGTAAACAAAAGTGAGTTGGGGGGGAGCAAACTTGGAGTAAATGACTTCATTACCTGAAGCTGTAACTGGAAGATTAACCCCCAATACGCAAATGGACCAAACTTATAAAAATAAGAAAACCCATAATCCATCATCCATTTTTGGGTGTAGCCTCTGGGGGGGCTTTGTCTGCCCGAAAATGTACCTGAAGGCCCTTCAGTAAACATAACTGCTCTTTATTCCCTGAATTTTGTCTGGCCTCTGTTTTTAGGTAGCCCCAAAAGGCATCATAACCATCACAGCATTTTAAACTAGATCCAATGCTTTGGATCACCCTGCCTTCATGCAAGTTCTTTAGGCAGCATGAACAGTTCATAAACTGAATAGAAATATTTTTAAATAATTTTTTTTTCTACAGAGAACCTAGTTTATAATTCTGCAAATTACAGTGCAATCAGTTGTACGAATCCCAAATCCTCCCCCCACCCACGAGATGCCAGCTGAAATGGAGAACTCGACCAGCACATTGCCCTTAAATCCATCTAGACAGATGATATTCACTATCTGCTCTCCTTTTGGAAGACTTTTTTAAAATTCGGCTTTTAGATGTTTATTTTTTACTTTTCAAAGTCAGCCGGGCACTTTGTTTATGATCTGAGTTGTAAAGCCTCATTGTTTTTAACAACGATAACCAGGAAAACAACGAACTGAAGCAGCACACTTCCAACTGCTGGCAATCCATCTGTGCACACATAAAAACACCAACTTTCTCCAAAAATGGTTTCAAAGGTCCATAAACAGCAGATTAAATCTTGTAATTGAAGAACAATAGGGTTTCTGCAGTAGAAACCAACGCTTTGAAGCTAAGAACATTAAAGCATGGATTTTCCCCAACAGCAACAGGCTTTGCAAAACATAAGGCACATGCCTGCCGCGGGATCACGATGTATGGGAAAGGAAACACTTAGTGGCACATTCTCTGGATGACAGGGAGGGGGACCGCACAACTGCGTGTGAGCACAGGCAGCCCGAGCTGCCCGGCACGGAGACCCAGAACTCCCAGCCTGAGCTCCTAGCCTGAGCTCCCAATCTGAACTCCAAACCTGAGCTCCCAACCCGAGCTCCCAACTGGAGCTCCCAACTGGAGCTCTCAGCCTGAGCTCCCAGCCCGAGCTCCCAGCCGGAGCTCCCAATCTGAACTCCAAACCCGAGCTCCCAACCGGAGCTCCCGCCCGGCGCTCCCACCCGGTGCTCCCATCCAGGGCTCCCCGCCTGCCCTCCCAGCCCGAGCTCCCAGCCGGAGCTCCCAGCCTGAGCTCCCAACCGGAGCTCCCGCCCGGAGCTCCCAACCGGAGCTCCCAAGCTGAGCTCCCAACCTGAGCTCCCAGCTGGAGCTCCCAATCTGAACTCCAAACTCGAGCTCCCAGCCGGCGCTCCCAGCCTGAGCTCCCAGCCTGAGCTCCCAATCTGACCTCCAAACCCGAGCTCCCAGCCGGAGTTCCCCGCCTGCCGTCATTACGTGCCGCCTGCCCTTTCCTTTTAACTGATGCAAGGACTAATTGAGACAGATCTGTTTCTTTCTCCTCTCTGCTGGAGGCAGCCGTGAGCACTGAGATTAAAGAAAAAGACTGGAAGTCCTGGTACAAGATAACAGAATTACCCCTGACTGTACGGGTAGGAATCATTTGCATTCAGGGGCTGGGGAGGCACCACCAGACTACAGAAGAACAGAGAAGATTTTTTTTCGTTTTCTTCCCTGCTGAGTTTAATGACTGGAAACAAAATTCAAAGTCCTTCATAAAGCTGCAGAAAGAGCATGTTTTTTCAGAATATTTAATTTCCCCCTGTGTTCTGTGTTTCACACCCTGCCACTACTTACTTTCCAAGTTACTGCCTGACAGAGAAAGCTCCCAACTGGGGAACGACATTTTGTGCACCAGGATTCTTCTTTTCTCCCAAGTGTGGAATGTCATTCTGTGGACCAGGATTTTGGTTGGTTTTGGCTTTTTTTTTCTCTCAAATTAAAAGTGAATTATTCTTTTATGACTAAACTTGGGTCTCTTGAGCTCTGAGCTCAATAACCTGGGCCTGTTGCCAGATTGCTTGACTAGGACAGGAATAAAATTTTTACTCTAAGTAGGGAACTTCTATCACTCTTAGTGTCTCTTTAGAGGTATGACTAACTGCAGCTCCAGCCTATCTTGTCTTATCAAGCTGCAAGTCAAGTTAGCAGGGCATTCATCAGGCAATTTTCTCCTTACTATTTTCTCTCTGAAGCATCACTGAGTCATTTCAAATAATATCTAAGTGGTTTTTGGTTTCCCTGTATTCATCTTTTACTGGTGACCCTGAACAGTATCCAGATCTAGAAGACTTTCCATGAAAGCATGACTCCCACTGGTTTCAGTGTGTTATCTAAGAGTATGAATAAGGAAGCAAGAGAAAGGCCCAGGATTACACCAGAATTAGACAAAGCAGAGCATTTGTCAATGATAAATTCATTCTTATATTTAGGTGTAGATAGTAGAAATTCAGAAACAGGAAATTAAGAATAAAAATATATCACTGACAGAGAAGAATGATCTTCAGCTCTAGGTGGCTGCCTTTGCCATCCCTAAACCACAATGTTTGCTGTGCAGCACTGCTTGGTAGGGAGGGACCTTCTCACAGAGGTGCCAACATTACCACAAGTGCCAAATCAAATTGGATTTTCTTACCATCACAGGTGAAGTCCTGTACATCTACATCTTGGATTGGAATATCCTTTAAGAAAAAGGGTTTCAAGCAGCGTGGATTTCCACTGACAATTCTCTTCTTCCTCAGCCATTTCCCCAGCCAGGCCAAATGGCAGTTACAATTAAAGGAGTTAGCCAGCAAATTACTGAAAGGGAATAAAACATGATTCCATTACACATGAACGTACAGAAACACTGAAATAACTACAGGAAGATGAGGGGCTCCAAGTCCAGGCTCTCTCCTGTGCTCTGATCCTGTGAGATCCCTCCTCCATCCTGCAGATGTGGGAAGTTCTATGCAGGTTTTACACTAGGGCTGGGATTGTAATTAAAACATGTATCGTTACACATATATAGACATATGTTTATAAACCAAAGTGTTTAAAATTATTATTTAGACATACTTTCACCACTACCAGGGCTGGATTTATAGTGGAATTCAATCCAAGCTACAGCTCACACCCAAGCCTGAACTCACCTCACAAACTGCACCCATGTGTGCACGATCTTCAGCATGATCATGTACTTGCCCCAGCACTCTCTTGCTCTCCTCTTGCCTCTGTCCCAGCCCATACAGACCAGTGCCAGGAGGGAGCCACTGGCAAACTGAATTTGGGTTTCCTCTTGAAATAGCAAAGATAGTCTTATATACGTACACATACACATATATAAAGCAGCACTGTCATCTTGAGCCACTTATGATGTTTTCTCAGGTCTGGATATCTGTAGTGAAAAGCATCTGCTCTGCTGCCGTGTGAACTTTGTGGGGTCTGCTTCAAATCTTGCTCCAGCTCCCGAAATATCTTCCATACAGAGCTGCAGCCTAGGCATGGTGCTGTGGTGTGCAGCCCCCAGAGCAATCATCTGACAGCCCCCACGGGAGGGATGGGTCCTTAACAGAGCCTGGCTTAGCAGCTCTTTCCCAACTAAACTTCAGCTGAAAGGAGGAGGCTGATATCCCTGGTTAGAAGGCAGGGCTGACTATGCTATATGCAGAGACAGGGAGAATCAATAGCCTCAGTCTGAGGCTGCTTCACGGAAGAAAAATGAGCTGTTAAGGCCTGTGTATGCAAAATGAATTGAGGAAATTCTCACATGACGTGTGAGTGTGTCCAAGAGTGAATATTCTGGTAGCACAGAAAGAAAGATGATAATGAAATTTCTTTAAATCATAGCATATCTTTTAAGACAAGAATTTTTAAGGCAAGAAACAAGCACTTCAAGTGCAGTTGTAGTAGCTTGTAATCTTCACTTGCAACACACTTTCCAAAACCTAAACATGCAGTTAAAATCAAGTTAGGACTTCAGCCAAAGAATTCCTTCAGAAAACGATAGTACTGAAGACAAAAACATGTGCCACAATTGAGGTGGGGCAGTTAGAAAGCAAACCCAAAGCAACTCCTAAATTCTGTAGGTTCTAGGCCAACATCACATAGCCACAATATGATTTACAGCTGCTCTCAGGACTGCAGAACAGCCTACTTCAATCACTGCTCTGCCCTGGAGCTCTGGGGTTAATCCCGTGTGGATCTAACACAGGCTCATGGACATTGTGGAGAAAGGAGAACTGGGGGGAGCAGAAAACTCAGCATCATGTTATAAAAGTACTCCACCTGCTTCACACTAAGATTCAAAGGCAAGGCTAATGCTGCAGAAAGGTGAGAAAACCAACAAGCAGGTTACACAAGACCTTTCAGACAGGAGGTGCAAAAAAGCACTGAAAGCAATACTCTGATTCTAGCTGCTTTCCTTGAATTGTTTTCCATTTTCCTTAATCCATAGTGGGACCACATGCAGGATGCTTTGTGTATTTTCCAAATTGATACACTTTGGCACGAGCAGAGTGCCTAAACCAAATGTCTAAACCGCCGACGCTGAGTGAGCCAGTGCTTCAAAGGCCATTTGTTCCTCGGATGGAAGAGAGTGAGATCATATTCACAGAACTTCTTCCATGACACAAACCCTTCAGAATTAAATAATCCACAACTGGAAACAAACAGCAGGTGTGTATAATCAGGTTTCTGGAAAACCAGCAGCTCTGAGTGTAAAGGACATTTTGCACATCTAGAGAGCATCTTACCAAGATATATTTAAAACTTGCACTGAAAATATTCAATCTACAAAATGCTCCACACAAAAAAATAGTAATTATCCCTGTCTAGAGAGGAGAGATTGTTTTGACTTAATGTGCTACTGCTCACTAGCTGAGCAGCAGTAACTATCCACAAAGCCTCCTTTTCTTCTTGGCAAACACAGGTTAACACATGATGCAAAATTTTTGGAATCTTTAGTTTAGAAGCTGGAATATGCTTTTTCTTAGGACATAAGAAAGAAATAGGTTGTTACAGACAAAATGAATAAATAAACAAGTCTACCTTTTAGAAATTCAAATCACTCCAGGCAAAAAAAAGGACAAATGTATCTTGTCAGCAATTCCACACATCCTTCTGCTACTTTAACAACATCTAGATTTCATCCTTTTCCAACTGCAGAGCAGGGATTTTTAGCTTTAATGCAGTATGAAGTTTACATGTCCCCACATACATGCTCTTTCCACGGCAAGACTGTGATGCAACTTTTGACAGACATGAAGATGAAGGCTCTGCTGAAAGTATCACATGGGTAAAGAGATTCCCTACTTGACTTGAAATGGAATTGAAAGTCTGGAAAGACTAATTATATGCCAAAGCTTTACTGTGGAGTCTGACTATTCAAGTGGAGTTCTCAAATCAGAAACAGTAACGTTGGGCAGAAAAATTGATGTAAAAACTCATCATTAATAATCAGAGTTCTTACACATACAACAGTGATTTACCCACTCAGAAATACAGCAATCAAACTTTTAGCAGAGATTTTGTACTAACATTAAATTCAGAAGTGTTTACTCAAGGACATAGACATATTTTAAAAATCAAGGGAAAACAGAAGTCTTGAGGAATGAAATATGCATATCCTACTGCAAGTGCCTCTTCAAAATTGCAAAGAAGTCATAGAATATTAACTATTTAAATGGATTCTAGTGACCTGTTAGAAAAACACGCTGAAACACATCTGGATGTTTTTGAAATTAGGTTGAAAATATATTCTGGAATTCAGGTTACATTTATACAAGAATAGTTACATGTCATTCTGGCATTAGCTTCATGGAGTTATTTTAATATTAATCCATGAAAAGCAGTTCTGCTTGCAAATATGTCCCCTTGACTGTGGAAGGACTAAAAGACATGACTGAATTCTCTGTGTGTAGAAGTGCAAGTGCACTTCAAATTAAGGCGCTACAGTGCCTAGTTTGACCAACAACAAAATAAAAATTGCTATTTTTTTTACAAAATAGATGTTCTTCCTCAATTGAAAATCATTCATCAGGGCATTATTTTCAGAGCTATCCATGTTTTGAGAATATCAACAGGACTGACTCACAAAGAGTAAGAACAAAAGGAGCAATATTCTTTAGTGCTGTAAACATGGCAATATAAAAATGGAAATGGAATTTCACATGAATTTTTGTCTCCCATTAATAGATGCAAAAGTAAGGCATTACAACACCCGATTAGCTCCCAAAGTGTGGGCTGAACAGGGAAAGCAGTCACACTCTCTAACTTCAGTGGTGGTGTCATCCAACAAATCCACCTACAACAGAGCACTGCCGGGAAATGAACACGGCTGAATCCTGCATTTTTATGTCAAAAATCACCATGGCCTCAGCCCAGGGACTAAAGCAGTCAGAAACACACCTTTTCTGTCTGTAGATCAAACACAGAATGAAAACGTGTCAAAGAACAAACTTTTCCACCAAGACACATCTAGGAACCAATGGGATTATAAATCAGTGCCAAAGCAATGCATCCTAATTAGCAGCAGCTTTAATTGCTCTCGCTAGAAAGTAAAACAATCTTTTTCCACGGATGATAAAAGAAAAGGGGCAATTTTCTAACAAAATATGACAAAGACAATTCTATGAAAGCAAGGTAGGGGCTTCACAGAGTGATTCAGAGAGTCCCAGTACCAAGGGAGCCATGGAAGGAAGCGCAGAGACAACTGGGAGAGGAGCAGGCAGGCACTGCCTGCAGCACAGCGACAACCAGCCTTCAGCAGGTGCCACTTGCTTTGACCACAGACTTGAAAACAGTCAATAAAAATAATCTGGTTGTGTTTCTCTCTTTGTCCATCAATTTCAAGGAGACTCTTGGGAATACACAATGTAAAAGGAAAGAAAATTCTGTGATCCTTATGCTGCTCGGAGCTAATGCCAAAATGATAACTGATTTGCTGGTGAAAAGTTGTAACAGCAAAGGGAAAGTGTAAGCAACAAAACAGATGAGATTCAACACTTCTTTTTTTGCCCAAACATGCTGGAGAATGTTTTCCAATTCTGAAATGCAATAGGACCGAGAGTTTATTTTGACTGGACAATTAGGCTGTATTCTCAGGACAGACAATTTCCATTAACAGCATCACCAGGGTCCCCTCTCACAGCTGGAAACAAAGGGCAGACTTTCTTTCCATATTTATCAGTCTGTACTTTATTAAAATGGACACACTAAAAAAGCATTTTCAAGTATTTAATAAGCATGGGAAATATTTCAAAGAACGATTGAGAAGTGTAAGAGAATTAAAAGAAAGCTTAGGTTGGGATTTTCAAATTCACATTCAGTAAGACTTGACTATTTTGTCTTCTTCAGATGGTCTGAAAAATCTAAGAATTAGCTAGTAGACTTCTGATGTTTCACTAACTTAACTGAAATCCAAGAAAGCAGTTCTTACAAAATCAGACTCTACTGACACTAAAGCAGCTTCAGGGAGCTGAAGTGTGTGATAAGCTACACCCTTTGAATCTGCAGAAATTGTTTTACACGACCTTTCACTGCACGCTGCACTGGGGTATGACACAGCAAAACACACAGTCATCCTGCCTGAGGCTGGCAACCTCCAAGTGTTTTCAGCCACTCCAGCTGAAACTATTCAATCTTTTTTTTTAATATATCATACCTTGTATCCTCCAAACCTGTGATTTCAGTAGGATGGAGTTTTCTTCCCCCAGATGAGGTTTTCCGTATAAACTGAAACGTTGTGTTTTTAAAAGGAAAGCACAGAAGAACAGCACCATGACATGTCCATACCACAAAAAGATAACTCACATTGTAGACAAAGAGACCAGTGTGCTGAAGGCTCCAGGGGTGATGGTGCTGATGTGATTGTCATACAGAGAAAGGAGCCTCACTGAGCTCAGGCCAGCAAAGGTGTCGTTGTTTATACAGCTGATGGAGTTGCTCCTCAGCATCCTGCAAGGATTAAAACAGGGAATTAGGAACTACTGGGAGGGGGTATAATTTCAGGATAGGAGATGCTTTACCAAGGGCATCAACAGATGCTTTGGAAAGCACTTTGTTTTTATTGATTGCTGAAGTAGAACACAGCGAGAGGAGGGTTAGATTCATGTAAACATGGTCTCATGAATTTAAAATGCATCTCTTCCACTCAACATTAGAGGCTGATGGGAGCTGCACATCTGAAAGCAATATGCAATTAAAATTATGACTAGTGACAAACTTGAAGTAAAAACTAAAGGCTCAATTTAATAAATATCTGAGAGTAAGCTGAGATGTATTTCAGAGACCAATTGAGAAAGACTGCCAGAAGTGTGTGACAGTAACAATACTAGCTGCATTACTTCTGCTCCTATCCTGAATGTTTTTTGTAATCCACTCTGCAAAAGTATGGAAGCAAACAGTATCCTCATCAAAAGTCAAGGAATATCTTAGGAAAGATTTCCAGACCTGGCACAAGCTCTGGAATATCATTATCATCATTAATTGTGAAGACAAAACCCAGCAATCATTCTATAAAATGGTCTTTGCTTGGTGCTTGTACCAGATGAATCAGTGCCGTGTTTTGGAAGATACATCTCTCGGAGTTGTTATGGTAACAATGAACTCGACAATAAAGACCAATTAATCTGAAAGACTGGAGTATCTTGTTTCACTCCACTGCAAAAAAGGCTCATGTGTATTTGTTACACTGCATGCCAATCAATATCTGGGTCTGTAAACATCACTGCACTGTTGTGGTGTTCCTACTTAGGTGAAAAATTATTCAGTAATTAAAGCACACTACCAAAACTCCACAAAATTCATGCAGCTCGTGCTGCTGTTGCAGTGAACTGATCCTCCAAACTGAGGAGGGTTAACTCCTGCGTATCACATTCATGCAGGAAACAATGGAATTTCAGACTCCCTTAGGAGTCTGGATTTAAATCTCAGATTGGTATCTGCCAGCTGGGCATGGAAATGCTACATCGACAGCTACCTGAAAATCAGCAGAGAGAGTTTAGGTACGGCTGGGAAAACATTCACAGTGCCACCACAAACGTTCCGTGTTTGAGGCTGAACGCTGTGCTGCTTCTGCACCGCTGTTCTCTGCGCACGGTCACCTCCGGGGCACCGCGGTCTCTGTAACTTCGGGATCGCACCTGGGGTGAAACTGTGTCAGGAAAGACCCACAGGGCACAGAGACACACCTCTCCAGCTCAAGACCACCAGCTCGAAAATGAACAGGCAGTAAATGGGAGAGTAGGGCCCGTCATGGCTTAGTAGCAGCAGGAAACATTTCTCCTACCCGGTATGGAATGTGTCGGGCAGCGGAGCTGCGCGATGGGATGGATGAATTTGAATGCCAATATATCTTGCACAGTGATTTATTACATTTCAGGAACATACAGTCTTTGAAAACCTGGACCATGGCCCTGACAAATGCAGCCCCTTTACAAAAGATTACTATTTTAATGCTGAAAGAAAGTCAATTAATGGATAGCAATATATGTTCCTCAAGCCGAACCCTTTGGTTTCATATCATGGTTCACCATGCACTGTGTGCCCTTCCTGAAAGAAAACTTACACTCACAAATCCTCATATCATGCTGCGTATATTTAGACTGCTTTATCAGCTGGGGGAAATGTAGGTCAGGTCAGCAGGATAGCTTGAATGTTAAGCATCTTTTTATTAAAAAATGCTGAATTTTGTTTAGGAGCACTGCCACAGGCTGCTTTACAGTATAAAAATTAATTTAATATCTATGGGCAGTATTTTCAAATCTCTCAGTAAAGTGCATACATTAAATTAAAGAACAGATGGCTGTAACCACAAAAAATGTTAATGGAACAGCAAAAGTTCCATATTTGTCATTACAGAACATAGTCCTTGAAATGAAACTTAAATTTCGATTTACACTTGAGTAAGGACTGAACTAATTGTGTCATGATACCTGTCATGGGTTGGACGCTGGCCAAAGGCCAGTGCAGTCAAGAAAAATCATTCATTCATACAAAACCACCACATTATCTTGCAACATAAGTAGTATTTTTTGCTAATGAATAAATTGCAGATTTTAATTGTATTTTGATTTCTACAGTCTATTTCTTGACAGCCCCACCTAGTCAAGTGCTTTTTTTCTACAGCACAGTTCCAATTTGAGTGGAGGAGCAGTGGGAGGATGGACAAAGAGATAGCAAACGTGTTCCTATGTGCCTTGTTTCCACAGGAAATAACAAAATAATAAAAGCATTAAATGATTGGAAGCGCACAAATCTGACACATGACAGGTTTGCCATCATGCTAGTCCTGAAATTCCTGAAAATCTGTCTATTTTGCAGAAACAGCAGATAAATCTCAAACCTGCCTAGAGATATATTGAATCCCTCAGGGGAGTGCTACAAGGCCCAGCAGTAGCACTGGCTGTCTAATAACAGATATTTTAGCAGGCACTGCTGCGCTTGAGCACTCCCACGGCGCTCAGGGAGGAACGGAGGCAGGGCTTGGCACTTACAGGGTCTTCAGCCCTGTGAGGCCCCTGAACATCCGGCCGTGCACAGATTCCAGCTGGTTCTCCGTCAGGATCAGCTCCTGCACCCCCGAAGCTCCGTCGAACGCGCCTTCTCGGATCTCCTTGATCTTATTGTTGCTTAGATTTCTGCAAGGACACAACCAGTCACAGTTAGGAAGTCAGTAGTGTTCCATTCCAAACATCACACTGGAGGAAAACAGGAAGAATTTGTGCCTTTTAGTGGTTATCTAGAGAGACATTCATTCGGCAGAGAGAGCATCCAGAAGTTCCAAGGTATTCCTACTGCTCTTACAAAGGGCTGCCTTGCACTCATCAGAACCACAATTATTTCAGCTATCTCAAGATAACTTAAATTAATGCTGAAGCTCCGTCAAATGCGCCTTCTCGGATCTCCTTGATCTTATTGTTGCTTATATTTCTGGAAGGACACAACCAGTCACAGTAAGGAAATCAGTAGTGTTTGATTCCAAACATCACACTGGAGGAAGACAGGAAGAATTTGCTCCTTTTAGTGGTTATCTAGAGAGACATTCATTCGGCAGAGAGAGCATCCAGAAGTTCCAAGGTATTCCTACTGCTCTTACAAAGGGCTCCCTTGCCCTCATCAAAACCACAATTATTTCAGCTATCTCAAGATAACTTAAATTAATGCTGAAGTTCTGCTGAATGCACCTTCTCAGATCTCCTTGATCTTATTGTTGCTTAGATTTCTGGAAGGACACAACCAGACACAGTTAGGAAGTCAGTAGTGTTCCATTCCAAACATCACACTGGAGAAAGACAGGAAGAATTTGTGCCTTTTAGTGGTTATCTAGAGAGACATTCATTCGGCAGAGAGAGCATCCAGAAGTTCCAAGGTATTCCTACTGTTCTTACAAAGAGCTGCCTTGCACTCATCAGAACCACAATTATTTCAGCTATATCAAGATAAATTAATGCAGTTATCAGCTTTTAACACCTCATGTAGTTCTTTCTTATCCACATCTCAGGATTCAATAACTGGAAGTTTCTAACATCTGATTCATGTCCGTGGAGTTACGGACAACGCTTGGGACTGGGAGCTCACCTGGCAAGAGTCAGTTATTGTTACTGCCATGGAAATGGTGTCACACATTGACATATGGACCACTTTTATTCACTGTGCCACGTATCTGATACAAACTTCAGTATGTGCACTTAAATAAAAAGCCACCACTCAAAGGGAAATGAGTATCTCTTAATTGTCAATTCACAGCCACTGCAATACACAGCATTATTTTCTAAATATTTACTCTGCCTATACAGTCTCAAGATGTTTGCTTGTAGATCAATATTAGAAAACTTTGATCTACAAAGTCAAATGAAGATCTCCTGAAATGCAAAATTAATCTTTTGAATATTTCATATTTGTGAAAACCCCAGTGAACAATTTCTGAATTATAAAAGTGCCATCAGAGATGCATAAAAATAAATAGCATTTAATTATTTAAACCATTTATATAGAAGGCCTTAAGCACATTAAAACTTTGAGCCCAAGTCCTTCAAGTATATCTCATGATGTGCTGTATAGATTACGATGAATAATTCTATTTGTTGAGGTTTATGACAGGAAACATTGTTCTTTGTTTTACTATCTACAACAAAAAGGAGAAAGTACAAGATATGTTCTTGCTCCCAAGAAGATGCTAAATTCCAACACCATTACTCATACAGAATAGCACATTATCCCAGAAATGATCCCAGTACAGACACAGCATGAGTAATAGTTTCAAAATCCAATTCCAGGTGATATAAAACAAATGACAAGGTATCAGATTAACACCTGGGCTACTCTGCTCAGAAGAGCTGGCAATCTTACTGGGATAAAAGTTGACAGAAGACATGGAAAGAGGACAGCTTGGCCTCAGATAGAAATAATGTGGGTCCTGCTCTTTTCAGAAGTCATCACTTAATAAAATAAAAAAAAATAAAAGAGCCTTGGAAATATGTTTCATGTGGGAAACTGGAGTACACTGGTTTATGTCTGCTGAACAACTGTCAGAGAGTGGGCCCTACAGCATGTGGCCCATCACCTCTTGTGCTTTCTTGTGATCAGAAAGAATAGGAGCACGCCAGCAATCAGCCAAAAATAACATAAAAACATATAGAAATACTTACATGCAGATTTCTCTTTCCAGAAGTTGAGTGCTTTGTGCTAACGCTCACATGAAGAGTTTATGTTCAGTGTCAGAGCAAGTCAAGGGAGGATATTCTGACATATGCATTTAATTTTGGGGCTCAGCTATTTCTTTAGTGGAAATGTTTATAGCTCAGCATCTCTTTAGAATGCTGGCATAAATAAATGCTCCCAAAGATCCCCCTCCTGGTAAAGATCATGCCACGATGCATATTTGCACAAAAATGAATGAATAAGTAAGTAAATGTTTGTGGTGAGAAGGGAGAGTGAGTTACTATAATAGACAAAGACTTTGCAGATTGCAAACTGACCTACACTTGTAGTCATAAAGTTTTATTAGTTACTTTTTACCATATAAAAGATGTTTAGGTACATGTATTAAAACATGGGGGCAATTTTAATGGTCTGTTAGATACTGAAGGCAAAAAAGAGCAAATATTGGAAACAAAAGCTGGCCAACGATCTGCAAAGGAACTGGCACCTTTATAAAAGTGCAAACATCTGAATTTTAATTGCTGCCAAAGGACTTCAGCAGATAGGCAACTTTGCTCATTGGAGTTAATAATGCCTGATCTTTTCAGCAACACAAAATTACCCATAAATATGCCAGCAGTCTCAGAAGAAGCCAATTATAAATACCTTTCCCATGCAAAACACTTGAAAATCCAAGATTAAATGCTATGGTGAAATCAAAGTTGCGAGGCAGAGGAAAGAGAAGCTCTGCAATAACAAATAGGTAGAGATGGCACAGCCCTGCAATCCTGCCTGGAATATTGTCAAAGCAGATGTTCTGCCAACCTGGATTTTGTTATTTGTCTTCCTGAATTAGAGTTTCCCATATCAGACTGCAACAAAAAAAATGGTAGATGGCAACATTCAGTCACCAAAAAAAAAAGTTTCCTCCTAAAGTCTGAACAGCTAGAATAATAAACATGAGAAATTACATACTTTTCAGTCTAGAGTTACCAGGAAAAATAATCAGCTG
Organism: Callaeas wilsoni; assembly: GCA_013398955.1. Classification (NCBI taxonomy): domain Eukaryota; kingdom Metazoa; phylum Chordata; class Aves; order Passeriformes; family Callaeidae; genus Callaeas; species Callaeas wilsoni. Next base: position 92,275 of record VWPU01007097.1, read on the forward strand.
GTATAAAGCTTAAAAAATGAAAGCATTGAAACCTTTTGTCCAGTCTGCAACTCAGAGATCTCTAACTCCATCCTTCCCAGACTTCTAAGATTCTTTTGTATGTGGTCAACACATTTGACAAGGAATTTTTTTATCAGAAAAAACCTACTGACAGTTTATAAAAAATTCCCACTACAGAAAAGCCCCATCCTCTTGCAACACTAAGCTTCTACAAGGAATTCTTCTTGAAATACTGGAAGACAGTGGAGAAGAAGCCGAATTTTGAGATTCCTATGCCCTCTGGCAGGACCCAAACAGGAGCCAGCCTGACCTCAGCCTGGTAACTCATGAAGGCTTATTCCATAAGGACTTCCTGATTTACCCTGGTGATAACATTTGATCCTATTTCCAGACTTTTATTTTGGGCAAGAGGTCAAAATAAATTTTCAGAAAGCCTGGCTCTGCTTTATGGGGGGCTGTGAATAGGAAATGAAGAGATCAAGAAGCTATCAAGGTGACATTGTTCACACAGCTCACTTTTCAGTCGCCTTTTATTTACTTTATGGCTGAAGTTTATAATAATATTATTTCTGTTGATCTCATAACTTCAACACAGAACAAGCTGGATTCTATTCAGACTTAACAGAAGCATTCACCCTGCTGTACCTGCTGGGTCCATGTCAGCATTCCAGCTCCTCACTGCTGAGTTACTGACACACCTTCCCATCAGGAACACCAGGGAGCCCAGCCCAGCCACAAGGGATCTGCTCGGTCTCACCTCCAACCTTGCAGCTTCACCATAAAAACAGCCTGTTCTGAGTTGGCTTTCCCTAGAATACCTCTGTCTGCTGGAGATGTGTTTGGAATCTTTAAGCACATGTGAGGAGGAAAAGGCCAGTGCTGCTGCACTCCTCTGGAGGATGCTGAGAGGGTTTTACCAACAGTCTGGCTGGGCTTTATGGTGCGAACTGTTTTCAGGAGCTGGATGGCACCGAAAGTCTTAAATACTACAGACAGACAGTGAATTGCACCCAGTGACACTCCTACACTCGTCCAGCAGAGCAGACTGATGGCCTCGCTGTAAAAAGCACAACGAGCCCAAACGCCACGAAGCACAACACACTCCGCAACAGGATTTCCAGAAAATAAAGTCTGTTTCTGTATAACAAGTGACAGATGACTGCAACCTCATTTGCCATGGCAAAATTCATGCTCAGGGGAAAGAACAACAGGTAACAGCTGTTTCCAAAGGCACAAACTACTTCTGGCTCCCCAGCAAACTTGATATCCTGATTTTGAAGCTGACTTCCATGATTCAATTTTATTTCACATGTAAAATGTCCAAATCCTGGTCTGACACTCCATACAATTCAATGTAGCAGAAATACTTAGAGCCAAATTAAGCCTCCAAAGGCAATTACATGCTAGAGGTGGGTTGGCAGTACCACCTATTGGCAAGACAGCCTGACACTTCTTATAATAAAGACCATATAATACGTTCACTTTGTAACTTTGGCAAGACTTAACTGAATGAACTGTTGGATGACCCTTTCAGGTTTTGAGGTATTTTTTTATTACCCTTGTTCTCAAGAAAAGAGGTCAGTCCCCTTTCTCCACAGCAGTGCATGAAGTATGGCAGTTCACCTTTCTATTCTGAATGTGAGCTCATTGCTGATTTTTTTCTCCTGCAGAAACAGCTGCAGGGACCTCAGTGGGAACGGCCACTGATTTCCTGTAGGCACAGGGGAGTGGGCAAGCTCTAGAGATGGCATCTAGGGGCTGCAGCCTCTGCCTGTGGGTCAGTATCCCATTTCAGCAAGCAAGGGTATCTCTGTGCTCCCTCTGTGTCAGACACACAGGGGGTTTTGGACACTGAACCTGTCATGGCCAGGAGACCCCTCCAGGCTCCCTCTGCCACGGGAGCCCCCAAGCACTTGAAGGTTTTTTCTCTAAGTGACAGCTTGAGGTCGTGCCAGGGAGTGGTGGGGTTCCCAGCGTTTGCTTCATGCTGAATTTGGTAGATGCTGATGGGAAAGAACTGCTCCCTTCCACAAAAGTCAAAATTTTACGTCTCTGAATGGGGATGTCTCCCCTCTCCCCACCTGACGTGAGACCTTGATGTGTTGGGTGAGAAGATCTCCCACTGGAAACAATCCCTGTGAAAGGCACAAGCTTTCAGCTCCCAGGGCCGGAGGGCAGCAGGTCCTGGAGCCTTTCTATCCCCTGGGGATAGGATACCCCCAAAAATCCAAGTCCTGGAGCTGCTTCCACTCTTAAAGACCTCAGAAATGCCTCCTTGTATTTCTCCTGCACTTCAAGCAGATTCAAAGTGCTCTTTGCTAACCACTGCAAAATATCAGCAGCACAGTCCTTGGAGCCTGAAGCCAGCGTGATGGGACTTCAGCCTTCAGAGACTTCAGCTTCAGCTTTCCCTTCACACTTGCAGGATCAGGTGGGGCAATATGGTAAGAGCACAACGAAAGCGAAACAGAGTTCCCTGGAGAACCCAGTAAATTACTTCTGGACTGGATTAGACCTGTCTAGAAGAATCTACACCAACCTTTTTATTCTACTGTAAAAAGCATTAAACGTAAAGATGATTAAAATTAAGGTTAGGAAAATAGCATCACGTATATGGGATTTTTCAGCTAATTATTGAAGTTGATTTTTTTTTTAAGGCACATGCAGATATGTTAACCTTTTAAAAACCAGCAGGGTAATCCTAGCAATTTAATTCCTAAGTAAAATGTAGCATCACACTGCATTATGTACCTCTGACCTTTAAATTTCTATATCGAGAATTCGATGTTGTTTTGCATTAAAATGTATTAAATCCTAGGCTGACACATCATAAGATAAAGTTCAGCTTAGGGGGATTATTTACACACAAATTGCACCACAACAAGTAATTACATATTAAAGGTGGGGTTGGTACTACCACCTGTTGCAAAGGTGGTCTGACACTTCTCTGTTTTTTCCATCATTTTTCCTCTCTCTGGAATTTAGCTGGAGCTTTACTAGCCACAGTGGAACCACGGTACTCTGAAATGAAGTTTCTTTGCAAAGTTCCTTGGCACGGATCTGTCACTAGTCCTAAATTCAAGTGAAGGACAACCAGAGGACAAGCATTCAAATACCCTTCAGGTACCAATATTCCAGATATTCAGATTCATTTTAGAAAAAAAAAAGAGTATTTCAGAGAAAAAAATAAAGAAGAAAAAAATATTTTATTTAGGCTAATGGCCCGTCACTGCAGAGCTCTGAGCTGTTTTTTTAAGCCTAGGAAGCAATTCAATTTCCAGACAGATTCCTCCACCTGCTGTTTGCCTTTAACACTTAAGCAGACAAGGAACAGATGATGAGACAGAGCCAATATTGTCAATCAAATAATAGTTAGGTTTCTTGTCCCTTATACACACTAAAAAATGGGGATTTGATCAATATCCTTCCTCTCTAATTTAACAGCAGCAGTGAGCCCCAGTGCAGACCCTGGGGCATGACATTCCTGCCACACAGAGCTGCTGCTTTAGGACCACGAGCAGCAGCAATCCCATCCCTGGCATTCCCCCACATTTCCCTGCTTGCATGGAGGAGAGGGGCCTTTCACTAGCAGCAGGATTTGGCCTCATAAAGGCCAAAGAATACCTTGGAAGGAAAGGGGTGTTTGTCTGCTTAGTTCTTCCTGGTAACCCCTTCTTTTTGCAAAATGAAAGAAACAGGAAAAAGAAGTCTAATCTGGCTTTTAAAGGATCAGGCTCCCGAGTAAAGTTGTGGTTGAAATGTTGGTCTGCTCATATGACAAACCACCTTTTTCAGAAAATCCCTTTAATTAAAATGGAGAAATTGCTTTAGAGCATCAGGCAGAACAAAAGAAATGAGCTAGCTACAAAGATTTCCTAGAGAGCTTCTGCTTGGAGGCTGCCACTAAAACCCAGAAAGAGATACTTTGTAGGGGGCAGCTTCTTTTTGCCATGAGTTTGACCTGCTCCTGCACACCTCAGATCTCAGCAGCTACCAAGGACAGATGAAAAAATCTTTTGTTTCACGGGAAATAAACTCTTAAAAATACTCTCACAACGGTTTGATGCTGGATTTATGCTCAAAATACAGCCTCTGTCGAGGCATCCCTCCCTCTGAGTGATCGACGGGGACAGGAAGGACAGCACTGTAACTCCCTACAGTAAGTTTTAAATAAAACAAATTATTCCAATTTTCAAAACATAAATCCTGAAGGTTTGATGAGGACAGATGCTTTCCAGTTTGTGTATACACTTACATAGCATGCATTTTTCATTCCTGTTTACTATCTACTTACACAGGCAACAGAGCACTTAACAATGTCAACAACATTTTCTGAGTGCACTGTAGCTACAAATTATTGATCATTCATAAAACATGAGGCAAATGTTTATGATTAGTTCCCCAAGTCTGAGGGATACACAAATACAACTCCACCCCAAACCTGCAGTGCTGCATCTGAAACTCTTGCAGAAATAAAAAGAATCCCACTTCCGTTGCCTCCGCAGCCCCTGAGATCTCACACGGATTCAAATGGCCAGGAAGCTCCAGATGGCAGAAACCACGTGAAACGAATGAAGAACAAATTGCCTGGTTTGGTTGGGTTCCCTAAATCAGATGGATCCACACAACAAAACCTTACTGAAAGCAAACAGTTAAATTAGACATTAGCAATGGGTCCACAGGGTTAAAACTTTACATAACTTCAGAAGGACCCATTTTGAAGACTATCAGGAGGTGTCTAACATATTACCTTCTTTCCAAAACACTGCTCTTATTAAATATACACAATGCACCGTGCCAGGACTGTCAACAGAATTATATAGCTATATTTGAACGACTGATCTATAAGTTTGCTGATTTATTCTCCTCTCTAAACCAATAATGATCACCAGAAGCTGCCATTGTCCATATCTTGTAATATTATTTTCCTTTGACTATTTGAAACAACCACACCACAGCTGGAGACACACAATACATTCGAGAGACAAAACCAAAATGCTAAATGTCATAACCATCTCTAACAATAAGCACAGATTGGAATAAACTCTGGGACAGAAGTCCTGTCAGTCTCTATGAGTGAAAGACTAAGAAACGTAGCCTTAAAAAGGCACTGAAATGTCAGCCTAGGGATCTTCATCTGTCAGTGTGGTTTAACTGTGCCCATCCATCCAACAGGCAACTCATTCAGTTTCGTTAAACTCACATTAAAGAAGTGATTTCTACTCCTGCAGTACTAAACTGTAAAAAACTCAGCCCTTCCTCCTTCCTCCCAGTCCAAGGCTGCATGTATTCTAAGAAGCAAGTGACTCAGACTTACATTTTCCTGAGGTTGGGCAATTTCTTGAAGAGTCCAATAGCTTCCAAAACAGTAATATCATTGTCATTCAGACGCCTGAAAGGAATAAACAAAGAGATATTTAATGCTTCACAGATGTCTGTAGATATATCCCTGTGACATTCAGGGCTGCCACACAGAGAACCATGACCTTTGTTAGGCAAGGCACTCTCTGCCATCTCCCTCGGACTCCTACAGTTAAAAGAGTTTAGCTTTGCAGGAAAAAGCACACAGAGGACTAGCTATAGGAAAGCTTAGGATGCCTAAAAGAGTGTAATGCCAAAGGACAGTGTCAGATCCCCTTCATCTCCCAATGCATGGCATAAGGAATTATTGACCTAATCTATTACACAAACCTCGTTTGTGTGACTGAATCTCTGTCGAGCATTCTGCTACATGAGACACGCAACTGGAGATGTGGTCCACATCACCAGAAGGGCTCTGATTTCAGGTCCTTTCCTATAAAAGTCTGCTGATCTTCAAAATAATTGTGAAGGCCACTGTCTTGGGAGGTTTAGGAGGCAAAATTCTTTCTCTGATTGCACATAGCTCCACTTTGCTATGCAGAGCCTTTGCTGCGTTTCTGGATGTCTCTTATATTTTTTCTTAACTTCAGATCAGTAATTTTTATGAGGTTTTAGATAGCGTAAGTACAATAAATACAACACTAACTAAAAAAACCAAAATTCTGTTTGAAGAGGCTACTAATGAAAGAAAAGAACCAGAATCTTCAGCTGCTAAGCAATAAAAATGTTTTCTCATACTCAAATTTCTTGAAGTTACATTGGTTTCAGTAAGACCTGTTTCACCCAAGTAGCAGGCAATGCTGAGATGGAGTGAGCTCCTGACCACAGATTCACTCAAATGGTTAAAACCATTTCTTAAATAAAAATGAAAAGCCAGGGTAGACTGGAGTGAAATGACACAGCCTGGGCCAGGCCAGCACCTGAGGAGGACACAGAGCTGGTGCGTGGGGCCATGGCTCCTTTCTCATCCCCACGGCAGGCATGAACGCTAAGGAAATGAGAGTTGTGGTGCAACTCTAAAATAAAATTAGTTTTCCCATTTTCACACAGGGATAAAAGTAGGAGGTGCCTTCAATTGTCTGAGTCCCTTTTAAAGCCTTTAAAAATTAGGAAAGCCAACATGTCCAGCTGAGCACCCCTGGGAGAGCCACACTTACAGATCTGTGGTGTATTCAGGAAGGTGGGTGGGCAGTCGGGTGAGCTTTTGGTTTGAGCAGTCTACGACTGTCCCCTCGCAGCGACACTTCTCGGGACAGACAAGGTCCATGAAACATTTCCCGGTGAATTTACTTCTGTAGTCCTCTGACCCTGCAATACAAGGAAAACACATTCCAGCAAACAGTTGTTGGTACCTGCAGCAACCAGAGATACTGTGGAATCCATCCTCAGCATTGCCTCCTGTCAGCCCCCAGCTCCTGCACACAGTTTTAATACTTGACCAGGACTTGTGCTCAGCAATTTTTAAAATTACTCCCAAGACTTGTCCCTGGTTTTTCACTCTCCCCTTGACAGACTAATTCCTTGTCTAACAAGCCTACCTGTTAAGGTATTTTCCAGCAAAGTCACTTTTTTCCCATTTGGAATTTTGTCCAGCAACAAGGAAAAGGCATCTCATGAAAGAATTCAAATGACAAAAGACTTTTAAAGGTATCATTAAAAAGTCCCAAATATTCAGACCTCAGCTACTAGAGCTCTTTTTTAGAGCAATCTTTTATTAGACAACCTTGTCAACTTTCCAACAATTAGATATCTTTATTAACTATGTTAAACAAACAGCAAAGGAAAGTAATAGCAGTTTAAATCATTTTCATTTTAATTAAGGAACGGGTAGACCATACTTAGTGAGAAGCACTCCCTGATGTGCCATTACACCATGATTGCCAGACCTCTTTGACTGGGTTTTTGACCCGTTCTAATGAAATGCTTTTCCAATTAGGCTCAGTGAACTAATCTGTCCTTTTCAGGTTTGGTTTTTCTCATTTAATAGCAGCAGGTTGGAAACTCGATCTCAGTGCTTCAAGGAACCACGAGGATTAATAAATGTGCATGTAAGCAAAGTGTTGCCAAACCCCCACCATGCAATGCCTGCCCACTCACTTCGTATTTCATAATGGAAGCACCAGAACCATCCCAGGAATCCTGTGCAAGGCCCACAGATTGTAATTACCAAGAAGCATTTTCGAAGTTTTCCAAAGTTTTAAAAGTTAATTACAAGGCTTTCTCAAAGAGAGGAGCTGAACAAATGTTTTAAGAACCGGAAAACATCTACAAAATCTTAAACCCGAGCTGAAATTTGTTTATAGAGACTTGATGGCATTCATCACCTGCTTCCCCTTCCCAGACTGATAAATACACCCCTGCCCATTTTATGACCACATATTATTTTCTGAAAGAAAAAAGAAGTTGCCTAAATCCACTATTATTTTAATTTATGTTACACACTATCTCCACAGGGCGATGCAGTGAAAACAAGCAATTCTACAGGCAGTCTAACTCTTTGATCCCACAGACACACTTTGGTTTAGTTTTGTAATTCCAAGTTGGATTATGAGAACCTTGACTTACAGATTTATACCTTACTACTCCAGTGGTGCTAAACACTTTGCTAGTTTCCGTGTTTATTATAAATTATACACCTAAAGTGCAACTTCACTGACAGCACAGCACTTAAAGTATTAGGACCAGTGGGCATTTTAAAGCATTATAAAAATACAGTCTAAGCTTTTCTCCACACCACCATCATTTAAAGTCTCATCCTTTTAAAAAAATCTAACATATAATTTCCAGTCCTAGAAATTCCAAGCCTGGTAGTCAGAATGTTTAGTTGTTTATGATTCTTTGGAAACAATACCAAAGACAAACAGTTATCAGAACCAGAGTTTATTAAAACTGCCACAATTACAGCACACATTGAATAGCCCACCAACAATCAGTGATCAGAAAGTGTCTTGGAAATCCCCAACTTCACCCTTGAAGAAGCACTTCTAAGTTTCCTAGTAAAAGCTTTTGTTGAAAAAAATCATCACAAACAACGTGAAGTTGCATAGGATAAACATTTATTAAGTAAAATTTTTAGTCTACTGATGGATACAAGATTCATCTTCCTGTGGGAAAAAAGGGATGGGAAAGTAAGTGGAATTCTTTATGAAGGAGAAGAAGCAGTGTATAACTTTGGATGGTGAAAATTGGTTTTCGGTTTTCTCTCAAGCTTTCTGTCCGAACAGATAAAGAATTTTAGCACATTTTGACTTGGCACCCACTCTCCTGATGGTGAGGCACACAACCTTCCACCCTGCAGCAGCTAGGAGAAGTTGATGCTGCCTGGGCACCTGCCCACAGCCACCACCATTGCAACAGGGGAAAGGTCTCTCAGCTCGGCAGGAGAGGAAGGGAGCAAACCTCACTTTCATACTTTCTGTTCTTTCTCCCTCTTTCTCTTTTTTGGCTTTTTTTTTTCTTTGTAAGTGAGTTTAAATAAGTTACCCAGGTAATCACTGAGTCAAATGTAACCAGCAGCCTGCATGTGCTCAGCAAGTACTCAGTCATCTCCTAGCCTGTGAGACAGCAGGAATCACCTGCCAAAGACTGGATAAAAATTACTATTTGACCTGAGCCTTGAGATCACTTGGACAGGTGGCTGCTCTATTAAGATATTCCCATCTGGGATAGCAATGTGAAATTCAGCCATCTGCTTGCAGAACTGTTTAAGCACACATATCCATTTCTCCTGACTGCCAGGCTCTGAGAGAACACAACAGGACTCAGGAAGCACAGTTCACCACCACAGGCACGGAATACTCCTTGAACACTGCAAAATCATCTGTGGGAAGCCATGGAGAAGAGATACAGCACAGAACATGACCCAGGAGTTTCTAGCAATTCCCCAAATTAGGAAGAACTAAGTTTGCTGTAAAACAAGTAGCCACTGCAACAGCAAGGCCTGTGTGTAACTGAGAGCAGCTGTGGTTATTTGATTTTGCTAGTTACTCTGATAACATTTTTATTTCACAATCAATGTGACACCACTATCAGGTACCAGGGCACTGTGATTTCTCATTACCATAAAAACACCACACTGTGGCATTCAGCAAAATTCGACAAAACAGCAGCAGTGAGATAACGAAATATATTTCCAAGTGCTCAAACATTCTATGTGCCTTTCTGATACCCACGCGGAGGAATTAAGCAACAGAGTGTAATACCTTTTTGTTCTATTCTTTTTATGCGTTGTTTAGAAAACCTGATTTCAGTTTTTAAAACTTAGCTTTGCCCAAAGGACTTAAAAGGATGATCTGTTCTGCTAGAAATCAGGCTGTCTCAACAGGGCTTGAAAATTGACTCGATGCATTCTTTCTAGAAAATGATCTGGCTGCCTCAAATTTGGTACCAAAAATATGACCACTGAGATCACCTGGTGTAAAACTTGAACAAAAAACCCAGGAATCTCAGGAGTTCTTCATACAACCACAAGATCACAATTCCCATAGGACAAAAAAGGAGGTACATTGTTTATCATAACTTCACACTGCTAGTATTAATTTTTATCATTAAGTACAGATAAAATCTAAGAGTCCCGGATGTCTTTCTTTTGACGGCTCCACAACAGATATCTGATAAATTTGCAAGACAAGGCAATATTTCAGTATAAGAAAACTTCTGTATGAGACTCTCAAAGTCCTTTAGGAATAGGTGTCGTTATCTCCGTGTAGGGGGCAGTTAGGCAGAAGTATTTTGAAGATCTTATCTAAGCTGTCAAAGCAAAAACGGCCCATTTGGATTTGCTGACTCAGCTGTGGCCTATGGAATTATTGGATAGTGGTGCTTTCACACAGGCCATGTTACCCATGTCATTTTCAAGAGATAGAAGACAACGCTTTGCAGAATCTATTCTAAAGTTTTCTTTGCATTACATTTGTTCACAATGCAATGCCAGCACAGTAAGGTTGCTCAGAGCAGGCCCAAAGTTACATTGAGTGGCAGGTGTCTTGTTGCAGAAATGGCATCCAGAGCGTACCTCAAGGAGAAGGACTCACTGGACAGCTCAGACAAATGCAGCTTACATTATGCACAAGAAGACAAAAGGGATCTTTCATCTCTGTAGGTATGGCTGGAATCACCCTTGAATATTATCAACCAACAGGATGCCTGACTCCTTCATTGTGAGAGCAATCAAACAGATTAATTACTTAGAAATGGTTATTCTGCATGCAAGGCCTGTGGAAAGTCTGTGCAAACATCACTGTGGCTCCCTGGCAGTGCCCAGGAGCCTGGTTAGCAACACTTCACCCGTTCCACGTTCCCGTGCGGAAAGGGCAATCTCTCACCTTTTGATGCTTCTGACCCAGCAGAAGTATCCAGGCATGCCATGCGGCAGGGAGTATGCAGCCTTCCATGGTGCTTGACAGAACCATGTTCCATTTGTATTGTTCTACCACATGGTTAGATCAAGCACAAAGGAAAACCCCACGGACAGCCAGAGTCAGAGTTAGGCAGCGCCAAAGAGAGAGGAGCGTTGAGAGGAAGCGGCATGGAGAAGCACAAGCTGAAGGTTCACGGGGAGCTGCTCTCCACTCCACCCATGCAAAAAGGTGCCGGACACAAGAAGTCATCCTTTATGCTACTGCAGGAACACCCTGGAGCACAATTGGGGTTAGTGAACACGAACAGAGCCCGGGCGCGTTCAGAGACAGAGCTGACACGATAGAAAACACTACCAGAGGACTGCTCACGGCTCCTTCCAGGGAGCGTGTGCAGCTCCCACCTCACAGTGAGTGCCCAGTCTACGCTGCTTTTTATTACTTACTCCCTCCTGGAGTCTCCTTTCAGCAAAAATGCCATTTAGGTTTGCTCCATTTATTTAAATGCAACCTTAGAAATACCGCAGCCCGTATTAATAACAGCAGATTCTGAGCTGATGGCCAAGCTGTGGCCTTAAATGCTCCCCGAGTGCCCTTTGAGCCTGATTTCAGCTCCCAGAGGCCCTTCATGCTGGTGGCACTTACACTGACAATCTGTAATTGCCACTGCTTTTCTTTCCTTTTGGTTTCCTCTGCACTTTCCAGCAAGGTAGCACAGACATGCTACTACAGACAGAGAGGGCATTTTGTTATTCTCTTTCTGAGCATATTTGTTGGGTTTTGTACATCATTCTCTGATGGAAGCTGAGCATTCTCTATTTCCGACATCCTGGATTATTTCAAACAGCTTTTTTCTTCTTGTAACTCATTCCTCAACTTTGACATATGAAGCAGGGCATTCAGTTCAGGCTTCACTGCTCCCACTGAAGTAAAGCTCTCACTGACTCCAGTGTCTGCAGAGTGGACAGTGACTTTGAAAGTCACATCTCAAACGTTCTCACAGGAATCCCAAATGGGAGAGAAAATGCCTGTCCTCAGCTGGACTTCAGTGAAGGTCAGTGCTTGTGCTTTTAAATACATATCACTTTCCTCAGTAAGGGGTTTGCAGAGCCCAAAGAACAAGGTCAGCATCGAGCAGATTATTCATCACCTACACGGAGAACAACGCAAGTACTTGAGCAGAGAAGACAGATAATACAGCGAGGGTCTGTGCTTCACCAGTTTGCCACGACCCAGCACTGTCATGCAGAAAAGCCAACACCCAGTTACTTGGGAACTTCAGGAAACGAGTGCAGTGTTAACTTAGCCACCCTGCACCGTCGCATTGGTTCAGCAATGAAAGTAAGGCGATTTGATTTTGTCTCTCTTTGCAATCTAAGAAATAAACTAAAGCAGTTTTTTAGGGGAACCTAAGACAATAAATCTTCAATCTCCACAAGCTGCCGAACTAGCCAGAGTCTGAATTGATAAAAACATTAGTTTATTAATTTTCTTTCGTGACTCATGCAATGTGGCACAAAATCATATTAATTTTCTCACCTGATTAATTCAAAGTATGCATCACCCTGGAATCCACACCTCATTTATTTAGAAATTATATCTATAACTAGCATTCCTGCCAATAATTTTGTATGGCTCCAGTGAAGAAGGATGTAGAGTCCTATATCCTTATTCCTACACTGCTTTAATAAAGCAGCAATTTTGGCCTGGGCTCTTCAAATAAATTAATCCACAGTACTCTGTTAAACAATGACAAGTAACAGTTCATATCTTCCAAAGACTTTTATATTATATACTGATTTACAGTATTAAGTGGGATATCTGTAATAAACTCAGTAATTTCAGTGTCAATGAACTCTTTCAGGCCTACTAGAAACAAATGCAGTCTGAGCTCTGCAAACGCCTTCCTGAGAAACCCCATGAGAATATTTTGAACAAGTCTCTATTCCTTTGCTGCACTAATTAAACACCACTGCCTAAACTAATCATCAACTGCAATGAACAAGAGGTACCAGCACACAAAGAAGTCTGTCAAAATCCTAATTTATGTCCCTAGAATACAGGAGAGCCAAAACACCAGGAAAGCACACCATTTTATAAATTACATTAAAAAAATTCCATAAGCCTTTAGATGTACATAAGATCATCCTGCATAAATGTTTGCAAAAAAGAAGTTGAAAAATGAAATACCATCTCTCCAGCTATTTGCCAGCTTCCATGAAAACTCCTCCCTTTAGATACTTTACACACAAGCAGCATTGTGTGGTTTGCTCTTAGTGTTCGTTCACTTCTTGCAGTCCACGTTCTGTTAACCCCTGAACCTGCAGTTTGTTAAGAATTTGTACACACGACCCTATTTTTAACTGTCCCATCAGGCTGCAACACCTCAGGAGACTGCTGCAGTCTCAGAATAGTCAGATGAAAAATTTATTGTCCAGCTGCAGCACCAACATCCTTGCACCAGTTTTAGCTGACGAGCTCTCCTCCTGCCAGCACCTCCCCAGTTATTTTCTGCATCCCATTCAAGTGACCACTGTGCACACAAAAAGTGCTGCCCTAGCACCTCTGGTAAGTGCTGCTCAGCTTAACCTCAACACATGGAATGGCAACGTGAGAGGAGAGAGCAAACTTCGTCCCACCTTCATTTCTGAGGTTAAAAGAGCAATCAGTCACTCAGCTTTCTGACTTAGTTAATTAAGAGGACAATTCAGATCTCAAGGGAGGAATCTACAGAGCCCTGCACTCTGCCTACACGGGGAATCCAGGATAGCTGTGTTATTTGGATGCCTAAGTGACAGAGATGCATCTGTGACTCAACAGATTCATCCTCCCTCTTTCCAGTGCCTCTTTACTATAATTGCAAATAAGGATGTTGGTGGGTGACAAAGCTGTTCAGATGTTTTGCTTTTTTGAAGACTACTTCAACTCAAAAATAAAATGAGACAGAGCCTAAAATAAACTTTCTAACTGAAACACGTCAATTTACTTTCTTCCTAAGAACCATACTCTCTGCCAAACAGACCCACTTGTTTTATGTCAAGCTTATGCTTCCTTCAGTGAAATGGTTCCCATTCCTTCCCCCCACTACAGAGCCAGAACCCTTCACCATTGTGTTCTTCACAGGCTAGTGAAGGCTCAGAGTAACTGGCACAAATTTTACATAAAGATCTGAACTGCTCTCAAAGATGTGCAGAAAAGGGAGGGCTATAATTAGTATCCTGTACAGCCAAATTAATTTAACAACAACAACACTTCCACAGTACAAGGGAATTCAACTCCATTACTATTAGTCATAGCAGTTGTATTGTGTTCTCTAGTGACTTCAGCTTCAGGAAGAATTCATGCAAACCAAAGCCCAGATATACTCAGTTTCAGTGTACCATGAAAAATTCATACTCATAATTACAAATTCAGTGTAGGATTTAATCTGCAGGTGATTTATTGGTGTTAAACAACCTTCCATTCAGACAAGAATAATTCTTATGCATCACAAACATACCCCCAGTTTTGGTATATTCAGAAGGTTTCTGAAGGTAGTTGTGCTGAGTCTCTGTCTTTCAGGGGGAAAAAAAGGGGTACAACACACAGAGTTCAACTGAATAAAACCAAAACATACAAAAACCCCCCAAACTAAACCAAATCAAAGCACAGACAGAAATCTGAATGCAGTTTCTCAAATCATAAGTAGTGTTTCCTATCCCTTTCCCTCATGCCAGGGCAAAGCTGTGGTGAGGAGGATGCTGGAGCTTGGCCTCAGATGAGGTTTCCCAGCAGCATGAGCAGGTCTGGAGCACGCAGGACAAACCCACAGGCTGCCAGGGCTCGCTGCCTGCTCAGGCAGGAGCTGTGGACCCCACACACCACGGGCAGGATCATCACATCCCCAACACCTGTCCCTGCAGCACCACAGCCACGCAGACAGGAGCATGAGACCTGTGCTTTCCATCAATCGGGAAATGCTAAGGGCAGGAGCATGAGCACGTGCTCTGTAAATGACTGTTTGCTTATTAAAAATGAAAGGAATTTGCAAAGTTGTCATCGGAGTGATTGGCAAATTACGGGAACAACTGGAGAGTGTTTCAAGCAGATAAATTTTATAAGATCTGGGTTAAATTCACCTACCTTTCACGACTTTTAAAAACTGGTTAAGGAATAGCAATGCATTGCAGCTTTTAGTTTGAGAGCTCAAAAATCTTAAACAGTGTTTACACATCACTAGGAGCAGAGAAGGGGAATAACCCAAGGAGTCCAAGGGACACGAAATGTGTGAACTGCCACAGGGAGGGACAAAAAGTCCTGGTGTGCAGCCTGTGCTCCCCTGACTCCATCCACGGCAGTTCTGTGCTTCCAAAGGTGCAACGATGCAGAGAAAAGAGAAGGAAATTTCAGGTGATTACAAGAAACAGCAACTCTGTTCCAAAGCAGACAGGTAACACGAGGAAGGTGAGTGTGAATGAAGACAGAGACTGGAAAAGACACACAAAGAATTAGGAGAAAAGCTGCAATTAGTAAGAAGAGGTTTTATCAAATGCCTTAAAAATTATGAGTGAACAAACAGCAGCTACATTACCATCTAATAATTGGGGATAATGTGAGAGAAATGACACTAGCCCCAAATATGCCAGTTTTGGGCCCAAACGCACCACAAAGGCTGACTTTGCTTTGGGTTGGGTAACAAGAAGGAGACAATAATGCTGGCAGATGGTTAATTTTCCTCCTCCTGTTCTCCCCTGTCCTTTTGACTGTACAGCACTGTCTGGAACTGAAGTAACTAATTAAAGGCAGTTAGACACAATGTATGCAGGAGGAAGCAGGAAGACAGGTTCACTTCACAGTATTTCAAATAGCAATCTTCCTTATAAAAGTCTTAATTCTAAGAATTAGAAGATAAAAAGCTTTTGTGATGTGATGTTTGTAGAAACACATTGCTTTGATCATTATCAGAGATAGTTTGTGTCAGTACAGCAGGTGGAACTTTCATCGCTTTTGAAATGCACAATATACTGAAAAATGCAAACATATCACAGGGAGAAATAGATATACAGCTGAATGCAAGGGCAATTCTTTCCAAAAGCTATTTCATACTCAGTGTCACACAGCAATCAAGGAACCTGCCAAGTCTTGAAGTGACAATAAGCTACCACAGAGACAACACAATCTGCTCACAGATTCATTTCCCTTACTCCTAAAGCCCAGCGCTGCCTTAGAAAACAAAACTGCTCTGTAGTGAACTTAATCAAATGCTTCTGGGCAGGATATTTGTGTTGATCTTTTTTCCCCTTATTCGCACTAAGAATGGGAGCCTCCAGTGACCTAAGGCTGCCAAGCACCATTGGATCCTTAGGTGGTCAGAGTGGGCAGATGCAGCCAAAAAGAAAATGATCGTCAGAATCTCACTGCTGCCACTGAAAATGACAGTATTTCCCTTTTCTAACCAGAAGAGAGAAAGAATTAGTCACAGCCTGTACTTCTGATTTCTCTTTCACAAAAAAGTCTCTGATTTTTTAGTCTCACATTGTATAGCTGTGGGGAGACAGCTGAGCAAGGGGGAGATTTGTTATTATTGTGGTGCATTGCATTAAGTGGAAAGCAGAAAATCACAGGAAATAGTATCTATTGCAATCTAAAGTTTAAACATATTTGATGGTATATTCAAAAGCTTTGCCTGTCTCACAGCCCTGGGCAAAAACATGTCCCATTCCCTGCTGTTCCTTCATTTCATGCTATAATGCTTCCAATTCTCCTTTTAAAAAGAATTATGTACATTATCTACCTGTTGCACAGAAGCTCCTTCCAATGGCCACTCACAACCTTTGCAGATGTTGCTCCATCGTTATCAGCGAAACTCGAGTCATTAGGTTCTGGGAGGAAATAGCATCTGGGAAAAGTGCCTCAATTGAAGAAAACTGATCAATTGAAAAAAAGAAGGCGAAGACTTCTGGCTAGATGCCATCTAACAGGATTGTGGGGACCTGGGATGAAAACTGAAGGAAACAGTGTGCAGAAGGAAGTTTTGTAGATCTGTCTTCAGAGTTTCATTTAATTAGCAAATACAGTTCTATTTAGCCCATCTCCTTCTGTGTCCTCCTGACATTACCTTCTTGATGCTCCTCTGCCACTTCAGACTGCTGAAACTTCAAACATCTCAGCTTTTCTCCCCATTCCTGCTAACCACTCCTCTCTCCTACCCTTACAGAAAAAGCACTTCCCTTTCTTCCCTCAATTTACTGAACAGTCATTTTTTCCTCTGTAACAGGTCCTTTCTGACAGTCCCCTTTATGATCACAGAATCGTGGAATGGTTTGGGATGGAAGCGACCTTAAAGATCATTTGTCCCACTCCCTGCCATGGCCAGGGACACCTTCCACTATTTGCCACTATCTTCCACTTTCTGCATCCTCGTCTCTTCTCAAAGGTCGAAGACTGTGAGGATAAAATCCCTCACAGTTCTTCCTTAACCGACCCCTCATATTCCCTGTGTTTTCCCCTCAAGAAACAACTTTCTGACCATTGACATGTACTAAATGTATTACACAAACCACATGAAAATACCAGGATCCTGAAAAAGAACCCCTTGGAGAAAGAGATGCACACTTACAAAAGAATTTAAAATGAAAATTGTTTTCTCATACACTGAGCAGAAGATGGAAAAACTAGAGAGGCAGGATCCCAAAGACTGTGAGGACACTGACAAGCTACTAAGCCTTGCCATCCCAGTGGGATTGTGTCATCCCTGGATGACACAAAGCACTGCCCAAAGCTCTAAATGAAGGTTCATACCTCATGGACATTTCTGCCCAGAGACGTGCTGTATTAGATCCTGGGATGAAACATATTCCTCAAAATGAAAACACGGAAAATTCCTGCTAAGTGCCAAGCCTGAAGCAGCCATGATTCAAAGGGACAAGTTGAGCAGAACAGGTGCCAAGGATGTCTGTTCCCTGGATTGATTTACAAACTAAGATTTTCTAAACCATTAGATGTTCCCTGTCTCATGTGAGCAGACAGCGAGTTGAGTTCAATGTATCTCATCACCATCTGGAAACTCTACAGGCAAGGATCGCTTCTCTATTGAGCTTTTGAACAGCATTAGTTTTCATTCAGCTGAAATCTTTGTTCTGAAGCTGTGCAATCCCTGCTCTCCTCCTTCATAAGTCAGGTTTATGCCTTTTCCATGTGGTTTTGATATAGATGTAGAGCTGGAGACCCAGGGAAAAACAGCCTCATGCCTCAAGGAAAGGACCCCCAAGATAAGAACTCACACAAAATACTATTCTCAGCATCACCAGGTACTGTGTTCTGCACTGTAGCTCTTCTTAGCTACGACCTCTCCTAAATGGTATCAGATGGTGTTTGCCTTCTCCAATCGCCTGTACCATTGTTCAGAGCATGCATGCACACACATAACATTAATTCCTCTAGCCTATTAATAAAAGCAGAAGAAAATAACAATGGCAAATTGGGTACAGGTTTATACAGATCTGTTTCTGCAGCCTACTTTCCTTTCTAAACTATATTTAAGCATTTTCATTTCCAGTTTCTTTAAATATGAATATTACCGGCTAATTACATTGTTACTATGATGGACACAATCCAAAGACCTAGATAAAATATGTCATAATTTCAGGTCTGATTATAAATTTTGTGGCTTGAGTCACAGGGCACTGAAGACCTTAACAAGCCTGCCCAAGAAAAGCTGACTGCAAATGAAGTTATCTTTATTTTCTTTTCCCATAAAGGGAAGGTTTAGCTCGGCACGCTGCTCGCAGAGATGCACAAAGCACAACGGCTTGTTTTGGGCTGCTGCCACTCAGCTTCATGCTGCATCCCCACCTAGAGACATTAATCTTTTACCACCAGGAACACAATTAATCATGTTTCTTTTCAGAGGAAAAAGAGAAAAATCATAGTAATTTTCATAGAAAACACCACAAGGTACTCCATCAATACCAGTCATTTTTCTCCTCAGTACACACTAATAGATTTGCTTACTGAAACCTGCTTGCCTTTACAGTACACAAAAATGCAGAAATCCAAAAGAGATATAACCAATATAACCAATAGGAAAAACACACGAAGAAGCAGTTATCTGCTTAGCTGTCCTGTGTAAGGCAAGAAAAGTCCTTTTACTGACAGCTGAACCATAAATAAAGAACAGACAGCGTTGAGAAAAAGCTGTTTATGTTACTTTGGAGGTTAATTCCAGGGGGAAACATTTTTCCATGTCATTCACAACACAAAACTTTTGCCTAAATTATTATGCACCTTTTGATTCACAGCTTGCTGAAACCAAAAATCTTATCAACTTTGATTGCAATTTTACTGGAGTTAGTGTGTGTTACTTGTGGATGTAAGGAAAATGGGTCTATGAAAGCACGTGAATTGATGCCATTCCCTCGCCCCCAGCTTCCCTCCCATCCCAGGTCAGAAATGCCCACTGCCAGCTGTATAAAAATCTCTCATACTGCTCTCAGCCTTTTAGGTGTGGGAACTAAACTGGAGCTCAGCTCTCATTAGGTCAGTAAGAGCTCTGCTTGAATACAAATGACAATCCAGCCACATTCCATGCTGTCAAAATATAACATTTCCCACATGGATTCACGTCTTGTCATTGTTTTCCTTACATATTTCATAATTTTGTAATTCTTTACAATTAAATGTCACAAGCTTTTATAGTTTTTTTTTCTTTTCTTTGTTTTTAAGAGAAGGCAGCTATAGACTGCCTTTTTTTTTTCTTTTCTTTCTTTTTTTTTTTTTTTTTTTAAAATCCATAAGGTAATTGGCTTTCTGTTGAACTAACCGAATTTCCCAAATTTAATTTTCAAAGATGCTCCCTAATATCCATTACGGCAAACACTGTCCCGCAGATTCGATTAGCAGGCTCTCTGGACCTGCTTATCCCTGAATTGAGAGCGCAGTAGAGGCTGGATAAATGAATTACCTGAGCAGCGGAACTTCTTGCTCTTGATCTGGCTGATGCGTTTGTTGGCAAGGCGACGGGGATTGCTGCAGCGTGCGCCGCTCGTCTCGATCGGATTATCCTGCAGGTAATCAGCCAGCCACTTCAGATGGCAGTCGCACACAAATGGGTTCTGAGCTAAATGTCTGCGAGAAGGATGGGATGTTTAATCAGGAGTGACCTGTGACACCGTGCTCCATCATTGTTTTTCACAAACGCCGAACCTGAAGAGTGGAGTAATTGAATCGGCTCCCCCCCCCAAAAAAACCCCAAAAAACCAAAAAACCAGCACCCCAGGCCCGGCGGAAGCCACGCAGAGCTGCACGTGAATGGGAGAATTCTGTGCGCGCTCGCATTTCGCAGCTCGTTAAGCCTGCAGCGAGTCCTCGCTCAGAGGAAACAAAAATTAAGACAGCAAAGCCCCCTTTAAAGGACGCAGACCTGCTGCTGCCAGCAAGTCGCACGGTTTCTCCTGAGAGCTTGACATGCTGCCTTTTGAGAGAAATGCACCTTACCTGAAGATCATTTTGTACCCTGGTTTAAAAGAAATTTTATCAGCAAGCTCAAAATGTGAATTAGTAAAGCACCTTGGATCTTTGGGCAAAGGCAGAAGTGATCCAGAATTTTTTCACAAGAGTGAAATTAATATTTTCACATGCTCATCATGTGCAATAGTATTTTCCTTATATGTATTTTCTCCTGAAGCAAAAAAGTTTTTCTTTAAAGACTGAAATGTTTATGCAAGGTACAATTTCACTCTATGCTTCAGCAAAATTTGCTCAACTTGTTTCCTAAGAAATTGGAAATAGGTATTATAGCACTGATTTTAACTGGGTGTTTAGACTTTGGTAACAGAAATCTGCTGGAGCATCTTAGACAGAAACAGCGTTTCTCTGCTGCTGTTCTGACTTATTTTGCTTGACAAAGCTGAGCACTGTATCAGGAGAGTGTGCCAGGTCTTTCCCAGAGCCAGGTTCTAATCTCAGCTCAGCTAACTTGCATCAGTCCCTCTGACCTCCAAGGGAGCAGGACTCAGCTCTCCAATAACTGCAAAGACAGGTTAAGAAAAGACAGATGTTTCCATTTGGTTTGGACAGAGGTATAAAGTTAGAGCCTCACAAGAACTCTCTCACTCTGTTACTGTTTTCCACTTGTAGAAACTTCTTTTCTGTTTGCAGTTATATTTATGAACTGTCACTGACCAAAATAAGTGTAAAATACAACAGGGCAATGGCTGTCCAGGACTGGGAAGGGAAAGCACACAGAGCAGAAAGGGCCTGAAGAAACCCAAGATTCCCGTTTCAGTAGAGCCATTCCTGCTGTGAAAGGGCCAAAGAACAAAGAATCACATAGAGACAGAATTTGGGCCTGCTTTTGCAGCTCTAGAAAAAACACAGAAGATGGCAATCACTTGGAGTATTAAAAATGGGAGAATGAATCAAGGCTCTTCATCACAAAGTGTTTTGGTGTGAAGCAACAAGTCCATTCCAAGTAAGGGCCACCAGGAATGCCAGCAAAACCCTACAGAAACCAACAGGAAATGTTCATACCTTAGGGCTACAAACATTAAAGAAGCCTGTTGTTTAACCTGACAAACCTTATATACCTCTGCAAACGAACCCTCTCCATGGCCCTGTTTATGTGTGCACATACACAGCTGCAGCAGCAGAAAGCACGGTAGAGCTGGGGGGCAGAACTGAGGGTGCTGTACACGGTTATTCCAGTGCCTTAATGGTTTGCAGCAATACATACTGGCCAAATATCTGCTGGAAATTCAGGTTGTGTTTGCGGCTGCCTGAGGACATGGCAGAAACTCTGCTGCAAGAAATCCTTCCTGTACATGATTTAAAACATTTATACAACTAATGCAGCCAATGCATTCCCGGTATTAAAATATATAAATGTGCATTTTCATACAAAAACTTGCAGCCCTCAGTGTGTGTGTGCATAGATGCTGCAGTATGTATATGCATACACACCCAGACATATTTTAATACTGGAATATCAAGCTGCCAACTCCAGCTCTGAAGGAGTACTATTTACCTTATTATCTTATTACTCACAGCTTTAGGATGAGACCTTCTTCTACAAAATATTGAATCATTTCTGTATTTTTGCTTCTGATGCCTATTCTAATGCCTCCAAATACAAAGACTCTGAGAAAATGTTTAGTGGATTTTCTTAATGGATCAAATAATAGAACATATCATTCCTCTTAAGTGGAATGTCAGCTGAAATGTGGTTACAGAAGTCACGAACTGCACAGCAGGACTCAGACCCAGACAGGAGAGATGCCGACTCATTGGCTCATTAAAAACTGTTAGGCAACGATCCTAATAGAATCTGCTGTTCATATCTTATACAGAGTCAAATGCACACATTATCTCCCCAACAAACAGCCTGAGCTTCCCACAGTTATGACATTTCTGTCACTAAGGGCAGGCTGTGTCGATAGCTGCCCTCGCTGAAATGATGCAACGCTTCTTTCTCTTGCTCCTTTTCTTTCAGTGAGGAAAGGAGGGGCTGCCACATGGATGTCTCTTCCAAATTGTCTTAATGTCAGCTGCAAAGACAGACAACATCTTTGGTGGGGAAAGAGAGAGCTGTCATTTATGATATGCCTGCATACTCACAGAGTCTGGATCGATCGCAGAGGTGCAAAGAGCCCCTTGCTGATGGTCTGCAGTTTGTTGTCATAAAGAGATAACAGTTTGAGATTATGCAGACCTTGGAACGTGTTTACCCTCAGGCAGTTGATCTTGTTGGCATTGAGAAGCCTGAAAACAGAGAAAAGGATTAGAATTCATTAATACTGTAATAATCAAATAAAGATAGACTGGACTTTGGGGTTAAATGTAAAAAAAAATAAAATATTAACCTAGTCACCAAAGCCAAACCACATGTAAAGGCTTCATCTGCCTGTTAGATTTGAAAGGTGGAAAACCCACAGCTGACATGAGTACTCTCATAGCTGGGGAATATACAGACACAGAACAGTGCTAGCCATCTTAAAATACTTAAAAGCTGGGGGCAGTTGCATGCCTAGCCTTCTCCCCGTTTGCTCAAAATTCCACACAAATATTTAAGGATGCCTTCAGCTAAATATACAGAGGAATAAAAATTAGTCCCCACCTCTTGCTATTCCATGCACACACACATACACGCAGCCCACAAGGAGAAGAACCCTTATTTTTCAATTTTCTCTACCAGCAGCTGTCTTAAGTCCAACTGAAATTCTGAGAGTTTGAAATCTTTTGATAAGGAGTGCAGGGTTAATTTGATCATGGAAGATTATAAAGACATGTTTCTCCTCTGAGACAAAAACAAAGAAGTGTAAGGTCTGGGCTAAATCTTACTGAAAGGCAACTCAGTTCACATCCAAGGATCTCTGAATTCCAGTCACACCAGAGTCCCGTGCAGTTGTGGAAAAGCAGCACAAAGGCAATTCAAATACCATTTAAAAAAAAATACATATTTTACAACTACACAGCAACCAGCTGGTGGAACTAATCAGTTCAGCTAGAAAGTCTTGGACAGTACTTTTGCAAGGTTTCTTAGATCATCCAGAGTTCTGCCCCACATAATAAGTATACACAAACCCAACAACAAGCTGCATCTCCTGCTGAGACAATCAAACACAAGAACACTTAATTTGTCACTGTCATCTGCATAGGTGGTATCTTGCACTTAGAAGGGAAATAGGCAGGAAATTACCTATTCTTCTTAGCAAAGCCAAAATCCACATCTTTTGACTACTACCAGCCTGGGGAAAATGGTAAATTGCAAACAATGTAAGTTGTTAACTCAGTTCTCTCGAGCACAAAATTCTTCCCTTGTCCAACGAGTTTAAAGGGCTAAATATTGCATCACTGTGGCTTTCTGTGAAGCAGCACACAAATATGAAAACAGAAGGCAAATATGTTTATAGACAAAAAGGAAAATATATCCTCTATTCCTCAGCAAGCAAATGCATCATTTTAAAGACACCTCTAACAGCACAGGGAGATTCCATTCTCAACAAACTGCGCAGACACCACTAGAGACAAGAGGGCAGCCACTCAGGAGGAAATACAAGCTTGCTAGCTGCACATGATGCTTTTCTTTTCTCCAAAAAGTAATTCAGAAGCTGCTTCCTCTGCCTTTACATTCCCGAAACCTTTGGAACATCACAAGCTCATTACAGTTCTCTGCTCCTGCTGTTGTTCTGGCAGAGCCTCGTTACTGCAGCCAAAGGCTTCAGTGTTTGTGATACTCAGGGGATGGAGGCACACTTGGGCAGCACGGAGAGCTCCGGGAGAACGGGAATGCTTCGGAATGAGAGGGCTCCAAAGCAGAACTCCCCTTCCCAGCCTACAGGAAAGTCGGTATCGATTTACTCGAATTCTCTCCTTTATATGTTGTGGAAAATGAAGTTTGACATTAGTTAAGACAAAATCCCACAGAAGGCAATGATGGATAAATGAGGTTACATTTTTGCATGAACTAATAGCTAAAACAATTTTATGAAATCATAAGCAGCACCAGTATGACCCCTCTGGAATCTGTATTTCTGTGACACCTAATCCACACTCCTGCTGGCTCCTCCAAAAGTAAAAGGGTGATTTTCCCACTGGGCGACAGGAACAGCTCCTCCTCCAACAGCAAATGTCATCTCTTCCTGCTTGCTTCTTACAGCCATTGGTATGTCCAAACAAGCAATCTTCCTCCTCTCAGATCTCACACATTGTGCATTTCTCTTTCCAGCTTGCAGAAAATCTTATCCATAAAGAGTGGCTTAACAAGGTATTAGAAGGCAGAACCAGGTACTGAATTTTGAACAATATCCCTAGACATGCTCTTAGGCATTACAAATCCTTTGGTTTCTACCCCCTGTCCTTTTGCACTGGTCCCTCCCCGATTTCAGGGAATGCACATCACCTTGGGTTGCTGTTCCTATCCCAGGACAGAGGCTTGGTACCTGAGCTACCCAGGAACAAAACTGAAAACAAGTATGTATTCAATTTATTTTGCTAGATGCTAATTTTTTTCCAGTATTAGAGTAACAGTTTATGTTGCAAGCAGTACCTGTAACAAGGCATAAAGCAAAAATGAAAACAATCTCAGCAACAGGAGAATTTACAACTGAACTACAATGGTGTTTCCGCATGTGGGTAACCAGTGTATCTTTTTGGGATGCCTCAGCAGCGCACAGCAGAGCTGCTCTGGGCAGATGCTGCTCCCTCCTGTGTAAAGTCTAGGCACAAAGTGTAACCATCACTGATCCATCCCACTGAATAAACCCTCTGAGCAAAACTGACCTGCAACTGCAGTGAATACACTGGATTCAGATTCATTCTCCCATTAGTTTCAACAAAACATGAATAAACGCAACGCTGGAAAATAGAATTTACAATGTGACGAGGTTTTCTGGCATGAATTTTCAATGACTATGTTCATGGTGATATAATCTGTGACATTTATTTAGAGCCAAACACCAAAAATGAGAGCAACTGATCCTCTATACAGCCACAAATACAGAGGCACAAGGTCTCCTTTGGGCATCTGAGTAATTTGGAAGAGAAAAGTGCTTGTGCAGACTGTTCAGGAGTGGGAATTCAGGTCCTAAACAGCTTTCCTGAGGTGACAACACCTATTCTGTGTATCACAGATAGTCTGCCCAACAGTAATACAGGTGTAGCCACACGGGGTGGATGGTGATACATTAATGACTTATTTCTGATCAGAATCAGTGAGAAACAGGGAGAAGAAATGAAAAACTGAGGAAGCAGAATACATCATCCCTAAAAATTTTTTCCTCCTACTTACTGTGAGTTAGATGATGACTTTTGGCCAGAAGCATTAAGGTTCATATTCCTTTCAAAACTCTCAGTTATTTTAAAATATCCACTATGAAT
Source organism: Callaeas wilsoni (assembly GCA_013398955.1). Lineage (NCBI taxonomy): Eukaryota > Metazoa > Chordata > Aves > Passeriformes > Callaeidae > Callaeas > Callaeas wilsoni. The sequence continues at coordinate 117,846 of VWPU01007097.1, forward strand.
ATTCCCCTCTATAAATCTCAGTTCTTTACTTAATCTTCCTTCACTATCCCAGCTCCCCTAATGGTGTCTAATTGTTAATTAGGTGTACAAGGCAGGCCTCACATGGAGTTAAAAGTGGTTATAAGAGGTTTTTTTTTTTAAACTAATACAAAGGCAGATGAGAAAAACATATTCCAGGAAGCAGAAACACTGGTCTTCCTTGAACACTGAACCAGGCCATAAAACATACTAAGGGTTCCTTTTATTTGACTTACACCAAAAGAAGGAACAACATTAAAGGCAGGGTCCTATTTTAGCAGGAATTACGCAGTATTTATTTTTGCACCAATTCATGGTGAAAGTGAATTTCACTAATTCTCCTATTTTGTTATCAGCTTGATTGGATGAGATTTACACACAGCCTCCAGATGTGGGGCACCACTCAAAAGGAAGTTAAATATTCAAGCAGAAATAAAACCGCCTGCTACCCAGAGGGATGATGGATTATTAACTCAAGTCTCCATTTTCATCCCTCTGGATATGTCAAAAACATGAAGAAACCTCTCACAAGCCTTGGACCACCACAGAACACAGGAGAATGGTTAAAGACCTTGTGGTTTGCACACCACTGAAAGCAATGAGCTGAGCAGAGCACTATTACAATTCCACGAACCCATTTCCTGAAAAAGTGGATTTGTCCACACACATTGAAATAATAACGTGTTTCAGCTAAGCCCTTGAAATGAATGTGCACTGAATTGGCTCTGTAATTGTATCAGCTGCTCATAAGCACCATCTGCATAATTAAGATGGTCCCATAATTGAATTATATGCCCAAGCACAGCTTCAAGTGATTAACATTTAAATAACATTCTGAACTCCAAACCCAAAATGATTGAAAAAATTGTTTTTTAAGAGCAAATGGGAATGTTTATATGGCTTTTACCCTTAGCGATGTTTGTATTTTTATCTCAGTGAAGTCAAGTAATCAAACTACCAGGAAATAACCACAAAACTTGGAGAATCAACAGCAGCCTGGCAACCTTACACGTGCTGGGGACTGCAGGCTGGCCTCTGGTGCTCCAGGATGGAGCAGGAATCATCCTACACCAGTGAGCCCGAAGGAAAGCGTCGGGGAGAAAAGCTGCACCGAGGCACTGAAAAGCTTCTCCTTTTTCACCAGCTTTGTGTTTTGACAGCAATGACAACACGATGAGAATGAAAATGTTTGGCATCCCATGAACTGGCTGGCACATCCCACATGCCAGACTCCACTGGGGAAAATGAGAACTCACCAGAAAAATCAGATGTAAGAGGCATAGGAGACTTGTAGGGAAGAGGAGAACTGGGTAACAGTCTTGCCTGGGTAACAGCAGAATACAAATTGAACAGACATGACCTTTATGGAGTATCAATAGCTGAAGGCTTCACCTACATTCAGAGGCACTATAAGGCAGCAAAGAAAGAGTTCTAAGCAGAAAGCTTTCCTTAGGATACACAATACCTGTTACAAGAAGTCCAAAAAAAATTTAGCATGTTTTCAGAATTTTCTCTTGAAATTTATAGGGTCATCTTTGATTTAACACAATTTTTCATGGGAGAACAGCTGAAGTGTCAATCCAGCAATATCTAGTCAAGTACTTGGTCATTCCAGCAGTCAATGACGAGCAGCGTCTAATGACAGAATTGTCTGTGCCCCTGCTTAGTTATTGGCAAAATAATTATATTAAGTTTCAGGAACATTTTAAGATGACCTGGACTGTCAGGGAGCGTTTTGATAGTCTCTCACTGTGTCGAGATATTTAAATATCGACTAAAATTTACATTTTCTAATGTGATGACTGACCACTGAAGAGTCTGTCAGTGCTTCAGCTGATAATAATCAGCATGAAATCATCATCATGCTTGCTTAACCAGCTTCAAGTGTTTCTTCATGTTCAGGAAACTGGATGATGGTGATGACAAATTTATTCACAATAAATTAAAATGGAAAAGTCGCAAGCTGATAATGAGTCAAGAAGGAAGCACAGAGCACAGTCTGACAGTCCTGCTTTGGTGGGATTTTGAAAAGAGATTTCAGAAATTCCTTTTCTGATCCAAAAGTCTGCAACGCTGGTTGAACATCGCCCACAAAACAATCCTGTGGTACTTCTGTTACTACCTGGAGAATTACAAACACATGTTGTCACAGCACCCAGACTTCTGCTATTTGAAATCCAATCGTGTCTAACTTGTGCCTGCAGGTAAGATCACAGCTGATTCCAGATAACCACATGATAATACACATGCACAACAGAATAAACACATTTTCACAGCTTTCAGGGCTAGGAGAGTTAGATTTGTGTGTAATAACAAGGACAGCTTCTGTCAAGAGAGCTCTGGCGTCAGAGGGGCTGCNCGAGGAGAGCTTCTGTCAAGAGAGTCCAGCTCGGAGCTCTGGCGTCAGAGGGGCTGCTGGATCACACTGACGTAGGAATGAGCAGTTGTTTTGGGAAGCTGCATGCGGCCAGGCTACACAAGTGACACAGAAAAGGCAGATGCTGTTGCAGCCTTTCATTAGTGCTTGTCTGTAATTGTATTTCTGAGTCTGGCAGATGCTGCTCCCTCCCTTTAACAGCGGCTGTTGAGTTTAGTAACACTACCACAATAGCAACCTAAATGCAGAAATCTGAAGGAAAAAAGCTTGAGGCGAATGGCTGGAAAGCAATTCTAAAGCTATTAAACAGTTCTGTGCAGAGAGCATTCTGTCCTGGACTAGAAGGATGAGGGTGGCGGTCTCTATGCTGCAGCCAGAAGTATTTTGAGTAATCAAGAGAAAAGCTCGTACACCATTCTGCTAAGAATTTAGGTTCACAGAACCCAGAAATGACACAGGTTGCAAAGGACGTCCAGGTCACTTGGTCTGAAACCCACTCAAAATGTGACTCATTCATGCACAATTAATGCAGATCACCAGATCACAGGATAATTCAGAATTCCAGGAAGCTTGAGTGGTTTCTTGTCCTGTTAGGCTGCCAAAACAGGATGAGCTACAAGGTCAGATTGGGTTGCTTAGAGCTTTATCCAGTCTGGTCTTTAAAAGCTTGAAGCACAGAGGATGCACAGCTTTCTGGGCAGCCTACTCCAACTACCTGACAGCCTTGTGAAAATCTTTTCCCCTTACATCTAGTCAGGTCTCTTTTTTTTTTTACTGCCTGTTGTCTATTCTCCATGAGAAAAATTAAGAACTCCACAGAACAAGAAGATTTTATATATCATTTAAAGCCCAGATCACTATGGGGAAGAGAAAAGACTACTGTGCTATTGAGGATTTGTAAATGGAAAACTGTACTTTCTTTATTCTGACATTTCTGTACTGTTTACATAGCTGGTTAATATATTTATGTATACAACAGTATGATGTATACAATGCCAAATATTGGAACTGATGTACATTCTGTTGTTTTTAAATACTCTGTATGAGTTTGTGCATCACAGCATTTTCTTAGAGAGTCTATCAAGCCCCAAAAGTACACAATAACTAATTGGTAGATCCTGTTTTAAGCTTTTCAGCAGTGGGATTCAATTTAGAGTTACAAATCAACACAAGCACTTCAAACTTGGCAAATTTTCCATGGAGATGCTTTCCAAGCAATCTCAAAAGCGCTGGGGATACCAAGTATCTTCTTTATTCATCCCAGAAAAACCAGAACAAAAAGCAAGTTAAAAAAAAATAAGAATCACTTAAACCAAAATTTGACTGGTTGAATTTTGGGAAGACTGATGATAGCAGTTTCTGAAAGCACACACATGACTTGTCACTTCATATAAGTCTATTTTAGGGTCAGCTGAAGTTGTAAATATTATATCTAGTTCCAGTTTTAACCCAGGTTAGATGAGTGATAATTTGTCACCACTTTTGACATCACTTTATCTGTCAATATGTCAGACTCCAGGCACCAATATGATTATTGGTCCTTTCCAACTGCAGCGTTGAATTTTCCCTAATGACCAGACATTAGGTAAAGGAGGAGAAGGCTGTAAGCTTTTGGCTTCATTTTTTGAGAGAGGAACATAAGAAGCCTCTGATTTTAATATAAATGCACCCCAGGAGTAGATCTACGTTTAGCAACATCAAAACAGAGCCCACTACGGGGATTTTTCTTGCTCTGTAAAACATGGGGATCACAAGCAGAAGATTTAGGATCGACATGCCCGAGCACTTGTACAATTAGTAACTATGCAAAGTAAATTTCCTCAAGGAAAAGGATTTATTGAAAACTGATACTTGCCAGACATTTGAAAAATGAGACTTCATCCCTCATATTACTCTGCTGCACAGCCTCTTTAAGCAGCAGAGATTTTACGACGGCTCCTAGTTCCAGGAAGCGGAGCACCGCGACGCGCACGGCTGTGATAAAAAGGCTCCCAGAATGTTTGTTTTAACGCGCTTGCAGGGAGGGAAGTGTGTTACTGAGAGATGACAAATGCTGCCTCACCAGCTCGGTGCCTGTTGCTGAGTGCGTGGAGCTGCGGGTGGGTTTGTGTGTCACAGGGCTGCCCAGGGGGAAGGAGCTGCACAGTGCCGTGCTGTGCCCCCTGAGCAGGGACTGGCAGCACCTTGGCAAGCCCAAGGGCTCCTGGAAGAGCCCGTCCCCATGCCAGGGAAACTGAAGGACAGCTGAGCAGGACATTTAAATGTCTTCCAGTTTCCAGACAGCCCAAGGTGTGTTGAAGGCCTCCTGGTCAGGAGTTCAAACTGTCCACAGCTAATGGTTACTCCAAAACTTCCACCTTAAGCTGAAGCCTTTGCCATCTTTTGGTGTTTAAATGCAAGAAACCCAAACAATAATAATTAATCAAACACTATTTCACAGCTTGGATGCATTGCTCCCCCAGTAAAATGAAATTTTCCGTTCACTGTATTAAAAAAACCCACAAAAGCTAAAAAAACACCAGTTATCCCTTTCTGGAAAACAACATAGCTCTCTCAAACCCAAATTGACCTAAAATTCTCAGAAGGCACTTGATCCAACCTGCTGAAAAGAAGAATGTATGAGGATAGGGCACAGTAGCTACAGAGCTTTTTATCATCATCTCCTCTGGCACCTTCAAAAAGGATAAGGAAAACTACACGGTCCAAGAAAAGCTTCTGCTCCACAGAACAGATGTGTAGCTGGACTTGAAGAATGGTTTTTGCTGCTCTGTTGGTTACCATTGCACACTTAGGAAACACATAAGATTTGTGAAATCAGCAATTTAACAAAAATCCAATTGCAATTATTTTCGTGGGTAATGTTAACTACTTGAGATGGTTACTTATAATGAAAACTTCAGAAACAACATTTTGAATTAAACTCACAGGGTTTAAAAAAAGCCCAAGAAAACCACACCCTAATCCCTCAACAAAAAACCCCCAAACCCTTATTACCTAACCATGCCTAGTTATTTTCTTGCCAAATATAATATAATACTGGCTTACCACCTCTGCCTTACAGGGCAGAAATGCAGAAAGCTGATGCCAGCCAGGTGGTCTAAGACTTGTTCTGAATTCATTTCCCTACATCAAAGTCAAACAGGGCACTTGAAGACGTGGCCATGCCTGAGATGAGAACCCCTTTACCAGCTCTGGGGCTCCTGACACCTGTGGTTCTGTCTGAAGGTGTTAGGCCCTGACACAGAACGATTCAGCCAGAAAACAGTGCAATAATCCTGGCTGACATTGTGACAGTATATTTAAACTGAACAATAATTACATGTCTGAGAAACTCTGGTGAGTTCTATCCAAAACAATTAGTAACAATATTGTCTGTTCTGAAATTTCATAGTAATTATTTTTTTCCTTTTAAATAATATCTTTTCTTTCTAAATAATAGTTTTTCCTAATTTCTAAATAATACAGGACCCACAGGGACTCCCTTTTTCTCATTGTGTCCTGCTTTATCATAAAGGCAGTACATTTCCAAGACTGCTCCTGCTCCAGCTCAGGAAATCAGACAGGCTACCAGGATACCTTAATCAGAGTCTTCTTATCAGAGTGTCTCCAGACTAATAAGAAGAAATCCAATCTAGTGCCCACTGAACACTAAATTAGATCTAATCATGGAGCACTCTTCCAATTGTTCAACAGCAGGTCTAAGACCAACGAATGCCATTTATTTTTTTTTAGTAGCCATTAAAATACTACAAGCAATCCCAGAACAGCTGCTTCAAAGCCACAACGCAAAATCTGCAGACATTTGTTTGCATTTAAAGATGACCATTCAATGCTCTCCCTGCCAAAACATACTTCACATACAAACATGCTCAAGAAGACCCTGGGAGGCTCCAGGGTCATGGTATTTTGGGAATCCCAAAATGGAGCAAGCTACTTAGATTGTCTCAGCTTGAGAATGTTTAAATAATTTAAGCACACCACCTTTCAGTGGTTCTTTGGCACACAGATTTTGTCTCCTTAACAACAAGGCATCACTTGAGCTAGTTCTAAAACCCATTGTATCTTGTCTTAAACATGCACTTCACTGAAGGCCTGCTCTACATGCATGCCAGGACTATTCTATAAAGGAGTTAAAATTGCTTAATGCCTTATGCAAAAGTTCTAGACCCATATTTTTATAGGACACGGTGATCCATGCGTTGAGTGATTTTTTTATTTATATTTTCCTACTGGGAAAGATTCTGTCTCTAAAGAGTCCTGGATTAGACAGAAAAGGTCTTGAAGAGTATCACTTTAAAGTTGTAACTGTAAAATATTTGGGTTGGGGATGATAGTTGTAAAGCTCAGATTTTTTAAGATACAGGTTTTTTTCTCAGAGGTCAAAGTAGGAGGAGTCCCAGCTCCCCTGCACTTTCATAATTATTGTGCTCACACCTGGCAAACCATCCCCAAAATTTCTCTTACTGCCCAGGCTGCCATGGAAACACTGAAGTACCAGAAAACTTGTGACGTTTGGGGCAGGAGAGAGGAAAAGAGCTGCCAGAAAAAGGGGCTCTTGCTCGTCCTGCTCTGGAACAGGGTGGTCCACGTCTGCAGTTAAGGTCTTATGGATAAATTACACGTCTGAGTAGTCCTTCACTCAACACACAGAGCAACTTCACCTACTTCATTTTACTTGTTTGGCTTTTGCTCATGAATTCTAGTCTAAATCTATGCTCACTTTGATATGGCACATAAGGCTGCAAAGGCTGCAACCACAGTGACACATCCAGTGGCAATGACAGTCTGGGAAATTCATTGCTGGCTGCATCAGGTTTGTCAGAAAGGCTTAAAGTAACATGTCTAAAAGCTACTTCATATTCTATATTAAATATGATCTACTGTTTGGAGTGGAGTACTGCACGTGACATAAACCAGAATTGACTCACTTTTCATATATCACCTTTATTTTCTGAGTGCATCATCCATGATGGTAATCAGAACTTCAGGAATACGTATTAGACTCACTTCCCTGCTGCTCCCTCTACTGACTGGCTTCCCTTTGAAGGAGTTACTGGTTCCCAATGTGATCAAGGAGACAAGAGTGAGTGAAATTTGCAATTTCATATTTGGCTTAGGACATTTTTTCTGCTCCATTAATACATACTGAAAATACATATATATCTATATCTATATCTATCTATATATCTATATATCTATCTATCTATATATAGATACATATATATCTATCTATATATCCATCTATATATCTATATATATATATCTCTTACCCTGATCATGACTGCAAGTTAAATCACACATAGCATAAAAATATTTTAAAAACAATATATTGTGAAATCATTTCTCTTGCAACTAAGCCCCTTTTGACATAATAAGAACGTGGAACTGAGCACGAGTTGCAGCAATCAGACCTCTCACGTTGCCCTTTCACTTGCCCCAGCAGGTTCTTGCAGCACAGAAGCCCTCCAGACATTCAACCACAAGTGCTAAATGTGTAAAAACAATCAGATGGCATCCCCACCCACGCATCAGCCGGTGACCAAATTTCCTTTCTTGGACCGAGTCTCTCATTTCCTCCCCACACTTACTTAAATCCTCCGTGTCTATTATCCATTATACCGGCTGTGCTATAAAGCTGTTGACACCTTCCTTTTTTAGTTTTTTCAGCCCTTGCCTCCCTCTTGCCTGACACAGAAACGACAGACTAGCACATCCCAGTGAGTTTTCAGTGGAAAAGGTGGTTCCATTAATGTCAGAAGCTGAAAGAACAGTAAATCTAGCTAGTCAGTAAAATCAAGAGGAGGAAGGGATCATACTCACAGCAGCTGCAGAGACACGAGATCATCAAAAAGGCCCTGGGGAATCTCCGTGATCTTGTTTCCATAGAGCACTCTGAAAGATTCAGGAAGACAAAATAAATCTTAAATAACAGCCCAGTTTAGTGTCCTCCCACATCTCTGCATTATCATCTTTATTGATCATGGTGCACCATGCCCAGGATCTGTGGGCATTTCATTTAACCACTGATCTCATTTTCTCTTCAGAGAGCACATGGCATTAAATGAGTCGTTATGATTCAGGCTTCGTCTGGTGTTGGAAAGCATTTTTAATGTAGAAACTGGACATCATCCAAAAACTGTATCTGAAATATTTTTCATTCTGTTAGGGTTGTTTTTTTCTTTCCTTATCCTTTTTAGAAATATTTTAGCCACTGAAAGGCACATTGTCTGATGCAAAAACCTAGAATTCTGATCAGCAATACTGAATTTAAAAGCCAGAGAGCACAAGCTGGTTGTAGATAAAATTTCATATAACTGAGTCTCTTAAGATACAGTAATTGGCATGAAATGTGACACAGGCATCATTGGATAAAATATTATGGCTTCACCAGCTGCTGTTACCATTTCAATGAACTAATATAAAGAAATTTATCCCGAACTGGAAATAGACATATATTTCAGGAACTCCAAAATAATTTAGGTATAGCTTAGTTATAAAAATCAGTAAAGCTTTAATAATAAAAATGAGAGCCGCTGTGTACATTTAATCAACCATAAATATATGAACTGATAGTCACGATTCAGTTGTAACATTAAAACATTTTTAATGGAAAAATGATTATATATTATCCTTAGAAACTGAACTAAGGGGGAAGAGAGACAGAACCACCATTATGCTGAGACGTGTTACCCAGTGATCAGAGCAAAATCAGGTATGACAGGAACACCAGAAATTCAAGCATGGCTGAAGTATTTACTCATGTCATTTCTGCAGGCTGGTATCATTTGTCAAAAGCAGAAAGTAACTGAGGAGCTTCTGAGAGTCCTGGTAAAAGGGAAGATGATGAGGCTCCCTCTGACAACATTTTGCCTTTTACCTAAACACTTTAAATTGGGAAAAACAGAATTTATGTGATTTCTATGCTCTACATAGGACATGGCAAATGCTTATAAACCAGCTCACGCCAAAACTTTGCTGCTTCTGTGTCACTGAACTGGTTGATTCCCTCACTTTTCACTGTGGAACAATAGGCTGGCAATGAATCAAACAGCCTCGTGAGGCTTGGATGTTGGCTGAAATCCTGGCTTACACTGCCTTACAACGTTTGAAACATTAGGAGGAGTTGAACACACTGAAAAACAAACTCTTGGTATGACAGGCCATTTCCAATATCCCCCGGCCTTCCCAGAGCATCACCACTTCAGTTTACTCTTCATCCGTCACTGGGAGTCCATCACCCCTGTGTGGCCATTCCCAGATCAGCTCATTTCTGAGCCTAAACAAAATAACACCATTTAAATACCAAAAGCTAAACTGAAACCTAATTTTTCATTACTTTTGCAGTTTAGCAGGAACTGAAGTGCTTCTCAAGAAGCTAATGGCCATCCAGCATTCTATTTTCTCTAAACAAATGTAACATAATTTCTCTATCTAGTACAGAGTCAGGAGAGTGGCTTTTAATGTGCTGCTCCAGTTAGTTAGTGGTTTTTGTGAGTAATGAAGGCTTCTAAATTTTTCTGATTGTTAACTTTAGCTTCAGAAGAAACACACAATTTCCTATTTCAACAAAATTTAATGCAATACATGAAGATTTTTCTACTCTATCCAAAGCTAGACAGAAATGGTGGCTGAACTTGGAAAGGTTTAATTTAGACCTTTTAGACAGAAGGTTAAGGTCCCTGGATTTCACTGGGCTCTAAACCAACATGTGAAAGGCTGACTCGCAGACTTCTTTCTGAACAAAGATGTGTGCACATGTATCAGAAAGCAAAAGCAAAATCTCTGCAAATAAAATATTTGTAAAAGGTTAAAACATTAATGCCCACAGAACCCAGCATACTTCCTTTTCACCTTCCAGTCTTTCTGAAAAACCTTTCTTTAGCAAGTGTGTCATCTGTGCACCGAGTTTAGACTGCAAACTCTGGGATGTCAGAGAAATATCTCCCTTAGTTTTGTGAAGGAGCGGGATCATCAGCACTGATCAATATGCATAGTACAACATAGTACAACAGCAAAGAAGAGGAATTGAGAAGCTAAGTTTTACAAAATGCCCATGGAAAGCAAAAACATCCCCACTCCAGCCTGAGGGTTATTCTGGCTGTAGAGGTAAAATACTCAGGTAAAGTAAAACCTTAAAGAAATATCAACACTCATGTCCTATGGTACTACAGAGTGCAAATATCAAAATAAGACCCTCAGAGCATTTTTTTCAATTAATTTGAGAGTCAGAAGGTCATAGTGCAGTGTCCTACTGAACTTTAAACCTTGGATGTGTTTATACATCTTCTTTATTATTTTGAGCAAAATAAAACAGATCAAAGCAGCTTATAAAATAAAAACAAAGCTCCAATTTTTAGAAGCCATGAAAAGGAAAATAAGCATTTTCCAAACTAATTTGGCTTATGGGCATGTGGCACATTAGCATTCAAACAGATTAGCAGCTAAACAAAAGTCAGTATGAGAGCTCAGGCACTTGTCTCTAATTCATATTCATGTTCAGCACCGCACAGAGCCAAATTAGCTAATGCCATGGGTGCCTGCCACGCCAGGGCTGCGGGCAAACGGCGCTGCCGGAGCAGGCAAAGAGGAGGGGAGATCTGCACTGCTCTGCAGCTCAGCTCTGGAGCTCCTTACTGCCCTTTGCTGCAGGAGCCAGCACAGAGAAGGTGCTTTGCTCAGAGCTCTCTGCTCCTGTGTCAGCCAGGAGAGCGCACCTGCACCGAGGACCGTGACTCTGGGCTGGCTCCTGGTCCGTCAGGCTTTGCTGTGACCCCGCTGAGCTCCACAGGGAGCTCCTGCCCTGGACAGTGCTGATGGAGCCAGCCAGGCTGGGAGCCCCCTCGGCCACCCTGACCCTCCTCTCCTCCTGCCAGAGCGCCCATCTGCCCAGCCTGCACCCCAGAACACTCCCAGAACTCCCGGGAAAAGGAGACCAAGCAAAAACCCCTGACAAAAAAATAAGTAACTTCAGAAGGCCACATAACAGGAAACACAACCAATTCAATTCAAGAACTTCATTTAAATCCCCAGTGTAGAAGAACGGCTCTCTGAGCAAGGACATACAGAGCTAAGCTACGTGCACAACTCAGGTTTCAGGAATTGTTGAGCAGTTTCTCAGAGAAAATGGATACTGAGAGCAGTTTCTCACGGGAGCTGCTCATTGGAATGTGCACAACCCAGGCCTCAGCAACCTTGATTATCCTGAATAAGCAAGAAAGAAGAAACAAAGTCACTGGTAGGAAAGTAACAAGATGGGAAGACAGGATGGGAAAACAGAAGCATGTAACCACAAGAAAAGAATATAGAAAAAGCATAATTGTTTAGCTATAGTCAATCCGTATTAGCTATTGTACCCATGATAATAGCTATTATCCAATCCTACGTTGCTAAGTGGCACGTGAACAAGCTGACTAATGTATATAACCAGGCCTATAATAATCAATGAATGGAGTTCCACCAATAACTCTATGAGTACATGTGGTTCATCCCGGCAACTCTCCACACCCCAGTGCTTTTACCAGCAGAGGTAAATTTTAGGAGATTTGCCCTTTGGCATTAGAAGTTCTAAAAACAGTGTTCCCTTGCTTCTCTCACACGTGTTGCAGGACATGCAGGTGTCCTGGCTAATGTGCAAGCTTGGCACAGGAGCACAACCCTTCTTCTATCCCAGAGAACCAGAAATTTTAGACCCAAAGCATTTTTTAAATTAAAAATACACTAACAAAGTTAACATGTAATAAAAATAAAATTAGCTCAGTAATTGCTGCCAACAGACAGTGAATCAGAACATTTATTAAAACACACACAAAAAAAAATTACTAAGATTTTTTTGTGTGTTCTCCTGATTCTTCATTGGCTTCTCATCTGCAGGAGAGCAAGTCAGCCACGGGTCTGACAAATACCACAGCACATAAAGCACAGACCCCTGGCAGCACTGCGAGCGTTGGAAATCCCTGGGAGAAGCACCCTAAACACTCATTATGGATCTGCAACAAGAAGTTACACAAATATAAAACAGGCACAAATGAGGCACTGTGTTTCTTCAGCCTGATTCTGGCATCCTATTTTAATAGGCCCCTAACGATGTATCTATTCCAAGACACATTAGATATTAAATTGCCAATTAAATAATTAATTGTTACTACTAAACTTCAAATTTTGCAGTTTAATCCAACTGCTATTCTAAAATAAAGATTAAGCAGTGTAAATAGTCACTGCACTGATTGATCTGCAAGTCTGGGACACACCACACAAAGGAAAGCACAGGAAGCACATATAGCCACAAATATGTTGGGTCAAAATATAATCAAGCACGGCTCAAACCTTCAGCAGCAGGGTCTTAAAACAAGACATTTACACTGATTCTTCACAATCTCTACTCATTCTGACCTCTTGAACGGTTTTAAAATGAGGGAATTTGCACTGACTGTACCAATACATGGCCTTTCAGATGCACTGAAGTTTAACACACCACCTTCGAAGGGTGTGAAACAGTAATTGCCGTGTTCTTTATTTTATGTCTCTGTTCCTCAGCCTACCTTACTTGCAAATGTAGCTGTAATCTAGCTGCTTCATTAAGTCAGATCACAGAATACAGGGATTTTTCCCTTGAAGGTGACACAGAGTTTTTTGAGGTATGAAAGCCTAGCACAGAATCCCTTACTTTGGACCATATGGTTTCCAGCTAAGTGTTCCTTTATTTTGGCTGGGCTGAAACATTCTTACTGAAGTGTCAAATTGTGACTTTATGCAATGTCTTTTTCAGTCCTCAGAATGCTTTTAACTTTCCTTCAGACTGTGAAAACAATTCTTGCTAGGAAGAATTATATTTCCCAAGCTACGTACAATGGCACAGGCTCAACACGAATTCAGGTTTTCAGAAGAGGACGAATTGATAGGGATAAAAACAGCAATAAATTTCTAATATCTAAAAGAAACTTAGACATGTAATTTTTTTCCCCTGCACTATTTCATATTTCTTCAGAACAAGCTAAGCTAAATAAATCACCGTAAAACTATCCAAAGCAATTTGTTACCTTAAAATAAGTTTGTCAGTTATTGCAATAGGCAGTGTTTTATTGCAGATTTCAAATCACCATGAATGACACCCCATACATCATCACCCAGGAGATGATGGTCTAAACGGGACTGCTATGTCAAAACCTAAGCTGTCTCTTGTCTTTGTGCCCAGGCTGATCTAAGCTTCTAAAGTGTTCACTAGCTTAATTCAGTATATGAACAAAACTAAAGGAATTCTCCCTCTGCAATGGTCTAAAACTTATTCATGCAGTTTAACACCCTGAAGGCTTAGACTGTTTTGTCATATCTCATAAAATGTCCCCAGACAGTCTGAGTACAGCCTTCCAAACCTGCATTTGTGGGACGTTTACTGACCCCAAGAATAACATTTATCTTTGATGCTATTAACAATAACCAAATGCTAATACAATCCTCTCACTGATACCAGACAGATTCTGAGTTGATTAAATGAAAAATTAATTTACTTCAGAAGGTGTGTGCAGCAATCTTGAAACATGAAACTATTCCTAACTTGGCCCCCATGCTCTGGGCTGTTATTAACCATTCCAACTCCTGCAGAGGCACCGTTAACCATGGAGCACAAACACCAGGTACTACAAACAGGAGTGTTTCTCAAACTTTTCCTTCAAATTCAGATAATACATCCCTTTGCAACCAAGCAATTTTGCCACACTTCTCAATGCAAGGGTACTATTTGCTCTCATATTTATATGAAGGAAGTACTGCATAGTAAGACTAATTCTTCCAGCAAAACAAGAAGAAAAGGAAATGCCAGGAAAGTCTAGGAAGAAGAAAAAAAGAAAGTTCTTAAAGCATAATGATTCCGGTTCCTTATTCTGCAACAACCAGGAAAAAAAAAAGTGACGTGAATCCCCAAATTGCAGAATTTCCTTGTTCCAAAGAGTCATATGAATAGGGAACAAAATCCCATTGAAAAATGGGCATAGAGAAAATAACTTAGTTTTTCCTGCGTGTGAGGAATGGAGAAGTCCTGAGTACCCTACAGGAACAAATCTGCCTTTCTTTTGTTAAATGCAGAGAAAACCCAAGGTAGAAAAGGATGCTTTGAAGAATAAACATTTTGTGGCCTGTATAACTCCCAAAGGTGAATTTCTAGTTAGAGAAAACATATAGATTTACAATAAAAACTTATGACCTGCTAGCACATGGATCACTTAGCACTTTTAAAAGATTTAAGTTTTATACATTTTAGCGGAAACAGCTTCTGTTATAAACATTCCTGTGTTTTGAAAACTGCAATACACCATTTTTTCTACCACCTCTACACAAGTACAACAGGCAGAGTACTCCAAGAAGCATTTCTGCCTGGAAACACCAAGCCAAGCTGACTTCAGAAGAAAGCAGAGCAGAACCCACTAAATATAGGCCTGCATTAGGCAGCCAGACTAACAACCTTGGCTGCCTTCCAGAGGAGCACTCTGGCTCTCCAGACCCATAGGGAGCACTGCGATTGCATGCAAGCAGGGAGCAGAGGGAGGAGCACAAAATGGGAATAATGCAGAGGGAAAAAAAAGCCAGGATTTTAGGCAGCACAGCAGCACTTCATTTCTAATGGAAGCCAAGTTGCTTACTTTCATTTGTGCATAGATACTTTCCCCTCCTTTCTTCTGCTTTGAACTCAGGTAGCTGAGAAGTCCAGCTGCTCTGCGCAGAGATTAAACCCCGATGGTGTCTCATAAAAATGGGTGCACCAATCACACCTGACTGAGGTGCAGGAACAGTAAGAGCTGCTCTCAGTCGTAGCAGAGCAGTGCTCCTTCAGGGCATGCAGCTGACTAAAGTTCCTGGGGCCCTGGGCACCAAAAAGACTGAGCTGCTAAGAGGGAAAACACTGCTAAGCCACTGTCTCACTTCATCTCTACCTCCGTGTTCTTTCCCCTTCGGCAGTGCCTTCGGCAGGGCTGGCACTTCCAAGGAGTCTTCTTCTCTTGCACGTGTCCTTCTGTGCCTGACTGAGCTGGCATGGTGGCTGTGGCAAAGTCCAGACTAAAGAAGATCCTCTGCTTCTGAGGGGTAGAAACCTGAGGAAGCTTTCTTCAGAGAAACCCAGATTCTGCTGACCAGCAGATAAGCTTGCTCCATCAAGATATCTAGGGCTCAGAAACTGAAAGAGGAGGGCAACAAGGCTGGTGAGGGGCTTGGAACACAAGCTCTGTGAGGAACAGCTGAGGGAGCTGGAGGTGTTCAGCCTGGAGAAGAGGAGACTCAGAGGTGACCTTATCACTCTCTACAACTTCTTGAAAGGTGGTTGTAGTGAGGTGGGGGTCGGTCTCGTTTTCCGGGCAACAACTGATAGAACAAGAGGACACAGTCTTAAGTTGCGCCAAGGGAAATATAGGTTGGATATTAGGAGAAAATTTTTTACAGAAAGAGTGATAAAATATTGGAATGGTCTACCCAGGGAGGTGGTGGAATCACCATCCCTGGACGTATTTAAAAAGAGATTGGATGTGGCACTCAGTGCCATGGTTTAGTTTAGTTGAGGTGTTGGGACAGAGGTTGGACTCGATGATCTTGAAGGTCTCTTCCAACTTGAAAAACATATGAAATAAATATAAGAACTACAGGGAGGAACCTGCCAGGTCTGGGTGACAGGTCATGAAAGATGAGGGAACTCACCATGGCTTGTCAACCACAGGGAAAACATTTGCAAGACCTACCTGCAAAGAATAGCAAGAGCAAAACCTTTCAGAAGAAAGTAAAAGCACAGTGGACAACTTTCCCTAGAGGAGGAGGCTGATAATTTCAAGACTGGAGTTGATACTGTCCTAGAAACAAGGCTGCCAAGGAGAGGAGAAACTGTTTTACAGCTTTGTGTGTCTGTGGGGGAGGGAAACTGAGGCAAACATGGAACAAAGGAAAGACTCAGAGGCAGTTCTCTTGCTACAGCCTTTGCTGCATCTCATCTCCCCGCCTTCTCTCTTCCCCGCTGGAACCTCCTGGCATTAACTTAAGTACTGTTTCACCCACTTGGATATAAAGATATTCATCATTCACTTAAAATACTGCTTTGGATGACTGGGCAGAGGATACACAGTCATGTCACTTGCTTCTGTATGCAGGTCCAAACACTACAAATTCCTGCCCAGTTTATATTCTCATTTCCTCTCTGTCCACTCTGATGTGTTTCGTCCCACACTCCTGAGGCCACCTGGGGGTATCTGAATTAACTGTGCTAAAGCTGAGTAAGTTCTGCCTAGAGAAGTCAAGCCCAGTGGAAATGTCTTGCCCTTCCAGCTCACTCCCAGCCAGGAGGTTTGCCAGGACCAGGAAGCTGCAGCACTGCAGCATCAGCAGCAGTTTCATACTAAGCCAAAACTGTAGCGTTCAGTAAATGTCACTCTCTTGCTGAATTGTTTCCAGACAGCAGTGAGGGATTTGACCATTTCCACAGCATGTTGAATAACACCGCCTGAACTACTCAACAAACACCAGCAACACTTAATATATATTTCTGGCATTCTCCCAGCTGGATTCAGGGCACAAAAAAGGGCCAATCCTCCTGCATTCTGGCTCTGCAACATGTAAGTTTAATACTTAATAACCTTCTGATATACTTCTAGTCAACAATTTATTCTGTTTCTCACAATTATCCAGTATTCAGAGAATAAAAATATTGCAGCTTGTAGAAATATACTACGGTTTTTAAAAACCAAGCTGTGTTATATGAATATTAATGAGATAATTGTTTCAATACTGTCTTTGAAATTAACGCAGGTAAATATCATCCTAGTTGTGCTTCCTTCTTCTCTCAACATGGGGCTTTCCAGCACTCTATTCTAATTTATCCTCAACATGCTGCTTCTGACCTTGTATTGCTCTTTTTACCCATTAAAAGCTCGACTGTTTTAATAGTGCTATGAGTACCTAGGCTGAAATACAGCTGCATGTAAATTCAACATGGTGCTAAATCAGTTTTCTGTATTCTATAAAGAGAAACAAATGGCTGTCAAGAGATCCTACCTTCCTTTTATCTTCTGCATGAAATCATATCTTAGTCCCTTTCCAGCTTAATAAAGTAGTAATTACAGCTAAGATGTATAAACATTTTCATATGGTTAGGTCCTTCCCTAACTAGTTTGAAGAAAAAAACACCCCCCCCATCACTGCCACCACCACCAAACCACAAAAATCCCCCCAAAAAACAACCCACCAAAAAACCACCAAACCAAATAAACCCCACATCACAAAACACCAAATAAACCAGAAAACTCCCAAGAGAGTGTAATTTCTTTCCTATGGAAGAAAACCCCAGTATGGAAGTATTTCCCCAGCTCTCCCCTGATTAACACCAGCAGTGAGCGTCTGAGCCGAGGCGAGGTTTTCGTGTGCCTTGAGGAGCAGGGGTGCATGGAGCAGCCTGCAGGTGCACATGTACAGCAGATTGAATAATGCACTGACTTGAAGAAGTGCAGAAGTCAGCAGCCTTATGAGAGACTTGTAGACAGTCCTCCTTTCTAAACTTCATCACCAGTTTTTCATTTACAAAAGATCAGATGCTTCACACAAGCTGGCAGTTGCACACAGAAACATATGTTCCCCCAGACAGCACATTATCATTTTTATTCCTCTTACATGCAAGCTCTCCCCAAATGCCCATTCAGTTCTATTTTCTACTTACAATGAAATGAGAGATTTTAAGCCTTTGAATGCGTCAGGTGCAATGTCAGTTATTTGATTCTTGCTGATGTCTCTGTGAAGAGAAAAAAGGATTAAAAAAAATGTTAGTAAACAGGAATCCGATGAAAATATTTCAGCTGTAGCTTACTGGAAGAACACACTTGGTATAAAACCAGAAGTAAAAGGTCATATTATCTCAGAGAAATGATGAACTATGTAAGGGCAAATAGGCAAATTTCAGGCAGGATCAGAAAACATCAGTCAGTATTACAAGCCACAGCCTCAACAGAGAGCACTCCTCTTAATAAGGTCTTTAATTTTATGGATGTTAAAAAAAAAAGTTTTTATGAAGAACTTTGAAGAACAACAGTGACGTTTATAAAACCACCCAAGACCCATTAATACTGGAGATGGCTCTGTGACCCCGTGGGGTGGCCCTCAAGCACGAGGAGCAGCCCATGACAAAGCATAAGGGCTGTCTGAACCTTTAAATGCAGGCATGGAAGGCCAGCTTTCTAACAGAGAGGATCACGCAGAATGCCCAGCCCCTGATCCCAAAGCAGGCACCAGTGTCCCTGGGGAGCTCGGCACTGCTCCACTGAGCTCTGGGCTTTAATGGCCTACAGAAAAAAAGCAGCACAAAATCCACCACAGCCTTCAGACACTGGAGAAGCCTTCAAGCATCTGAATGGGAAGTGTGGAGCTCTGAAGCCAGCAGCACTGCGGGGACCCCCAGTGTGCTGCAGACCCTGCCAGGGAGCCCAGCAAGTTCCACCCTTTTGCTGTGAGTGGGATTCAGTATTGCCTGCTGTATTTTTACAGGAAAGTGTGCTCCTGGTTTGGAAACTGCTCTTCAATATGAATCAGAAGCAGCCAAGAACAGGAAGATAAATACAGACTGTGCCACTGTAACTTTATACAAGGAGCTCAGTTTACTACGCTTGGCCCAGGTGCTCAGAGCTGAGTGCCTCATCGTGACTGTCACTGCCATCCAGGCTTTCTGTCCATCAGTTTAACCAGGTGCTGAGCTGGGACATGACTTTCAGCCACCTCACTGCACTCCCTGACAGCTGATATCAGCTTGTATCAGTAGTACAAAACCTCTTCACTGATAGCTGAAGCAATCCAGTATTTCGTGTACATCTTCACTGGTATTTCCACTGGGGCACATGCTAGGACCCAAGCAGACTCTAAATGAACATCACTTGAATGAGAACTGACTAATCAAAAAGTAAGAAGTTTTTCCATTCTCTACATCTTTTGAGCTACAAATTATGTTGGTTAAAATTTTAATGAGGTCCTCTAACTCTTTTCAAATCTAGCCATGTAAGGTGGGATTTTTTTGTTTGGTTTTCTTGGTCCCTTTCTAAGGTTTGATTCTTTTTTATAGCTCTGCAATGTACTGATATTTTCTGTTACAACATCTTGCCTAGCAGGAACCGGATTCATGGAAGGTTTTGGTTTTGCAGCTCGACTTACAGCAGTCAAACTTGTCACCGTGAAAGTAGGAATATTTATTTTTATTTTTATACAGGTTTTTGTGAAACTTGTTTAGACTGACTGCTGCTTTTTATCTAGTAAGCAGAAGTATTAAATGGATCAGTCCTATCTATTTATTGAGGAATGTATTAAAATCTGTTAAAATCGCATGAAAGGCGAGCTTGCTGAACAATGACGAGCTTCTGAAAAGGGGCATGTAGTTTTTGAAAGAAGCATTTCAGCAGTGTTTTACTGATTTGCTGCACCTCAAGGTTCCCATCCTTCCTCTCTCCCCGTGTCCGGACGCTAATGAGTGTAAAACTGATGGTGCCTGAACGTGCAGAAATGCCATGCTGGGCGATGACACTCTCACTTCATGCAGATGCACTACAATCAGCAGTAGCAGATAATTAGACACATTATTTCCTTTCCATTAGAGCCCAAGTTCCACTGCTGTCGGATAAGGAGGTTCCATCTCCTGACTTGAGAGAAAGGCGATTCAATCTTGTCCTTGTATTTTTGTTCCCTTTGTTTGTCCTGCTTTGGTGAGATTGTCCTATTTTGTCTTTCATTTACATCAGGACAGAGAGAGGCTTTTCTAAGCTGCACAGCTAAGACAATTTAGATGACATAAAGCTCATTTTCATAGTTTAGGGTATCTCTGAATCACTCAGGGGAAGAGTGCCTCTTCAACAGGAAATGTAATAAAATTACCAGGATTCCACTCAGGCAGGGATGACACGGGTCACCTCATACTCCCTCCCTGCACCTCTGACAGCACGGTAGAAATCTCTGAAAAGGCTGTTGCACACACCTTGGGGGGTGGCTGTGCTCAGTCACCAGTTAGGGACATAAATTGGTTTTGACTTTGCACCGGGGGAGCAAGGATACCCTGCAAGTTGCTGAGTAACACATGGCTGTGTGGCTTAAATGTCTTCACTGTAACAGATTTTGAAACAAAACAGATTTATTTTTAGATGTGGCCAAATGAAAAACTATTAATAGCATTGGCTGAATATTCTCTTTGTTGACTAACATTATTAAAAACAGATTACTCTGTTATCTCTAATATATAAAATGGACTGTTCTCATTTGACAAGAGTACTCAGCAAAATCCACGTCATATATGGTTTAGTTTTTAGAAGCTGCTTAAAAATGTCACAACACCACAGAGCTACTGGGAAGCCTGTGAAATCTCAATGTGTTTTCTGCTAAAATGTGGTAAAATTAATCTGACAACATGAAATGCCACTACAAGCACCAGAGCTAGAGAGGTGCAACCACATCTTTCAAAGTTATTCCATGTACTTGGCTCTTAGTCTTGCTCTACAAACTTGTTAGTTAAAAGCCTCAGAAGAGCAGAGCCAGGAGATTTGGGCAATTATGTTAAGTTCAAGACAAAATAGATTTCAGCTCCTTTACTAAAACTCAACCACCAAAATAACTCTCCCATCCTGGAAGCTGTTGAAGAGACATTCTAAACAGCAAACTTCAGCTATATGCAAGTGTAACACTTGAATTACACTTGAATACGTTTTCTGCTATCATCTTGACCTAATAATATCAAGCCATATCAAAATTACATTGGACAAGTGGATCTAATTTAATAATTAATCTCAGTTATCAAATTAGTTAAGGAAAGGAAACTTCATTATCTTGCAGGAAATACTCCGTAAAAAATCAAAACAGAGTACAGAGTTGCAAGTGAGGACTATTGTCATTAACATTCTTGCACATTTGTTCACCAGAAGGAGAAAAATACAATACAATTTTCAGGGTTGTGCTAATACTATCCTCTGAATGATGTAAAAATATTATTATAGTAGTTAATAGTAATAATAACAACGATTATATTAATGTTCTTCATTTGTACCCCCCAGTAGGGCATCCATTAATTAAACAGATAATCTTCCTGCTATGGCAGTGCTCATTGAAACCAAAGTGACAGAAATGACGAAAGTTTAACAAAACTTCAGAGATATTGGACATCTCCTTCCTCTAAAGGAAAAGGATGGATGATTCTTTTGTTTTAAGAGATAATCTTTTCCCCAAAGTATATTTTTGTGTTAACAGGACTGGGAATCTTGAAAAGATAGTGTCAATAATCTCTTTAAATACTGAAACAAACGTCCTCAATTAAACTATGTGTAACAGAACTGTTGCTCGATTCAGAGCCTCACTGTCCAGCAGGAACAAAACTTTAACAAGGAGACAGGTGGATAAAAAAATGGCAAAACACCAGGTTTGTTATGGGACATTCTGCAGCCCAAATACCTGTCCCAAGTTCTCCCTTATGATCCTGTCACGTTAACCAAGCTTTGGCACAGATCACCTGGCACAATAACTTATTATTTCATTATGAGTTCAGATCTCAATGAGTATGCCAATTATACCCCAAAAAGCTGTTAGCACCATTTGCTAATGGAATTCTGCTGTGAATTCTAACATTAATCATTTCACATAGCAAGTGCTACATTGGATTGGGCAGCTAGTCACGGTAAAGAATATTTTTGGTCAACTCCCATAAAACTAGACTTCACTAATCAATGAAAAATGAAAAGACAGTAAAACATTGCAAAAGTCTAAAATTAGTCATACTTTAGGAAGAACCATGTAGTGATTTTAATAATAAAAAAGTTACAAGTTAGGTCACTGAAAAGGGATCCATCATTATTCACTGAAATTACCATCTTACTATCCAATACAGTACTTCTTTAAAAATACATACAGCTATATTGAAAGTGAGACAGAAGAATAGAGACCACATAAGATTGATGATTTCACCTGTTAAATATTAAGATCCATATTTACAGCTCTTCAGCTCTAGGAACTTGCTAAGTTTGGACTGGAAAACACAGCAATTTTGCTCTTTAATCAATGGTATGGCGCAAACACATTTCAGTTTCCCAAAGCATCAGCTATCTGATAATCCAGTGTCTTCTGTGACATGAGCTGACAGTGTCTTCATTCCAGTATTGTTCACATCAGAGAAGAACTGCAAAGGCACTTTTTCAGCAGCGCTAGCACTGAGCNGCTTTATTCAATGGTATGGCACAAACTCATTTCAATTTCCCAAAGAATCAGCTATCTGATTTTTCTACGTTAGAGAAGAACTGCAAAGGCACCTTTTCAGCAGCGCTAGCACTGAGCTACAAAGCCTGAATGACTTCTGGAAGTTACTGCTCCAGTGGCAACACCGTCACCTCCACATTGTGGTGAAGTCGGGGTAATTTGCTTTTTTTTTGGCCATTATTTGCTTTTTAATTTTGCCATTATTTGTGTCCTCGTGCAACTGTCACATCACCACTCACACATCAGTCAAAACTGACTGAAAAACCTGGCTGGGGGAATGCCCCGTGCTATCTGCATGACAGCACTGCTATACATCAGGATTATTTTTTTTTTTTAATCCAAAGAGAAAACACAAGAGGTAATAAAAGAAAGAATTATCAGGGTATCTACTGGTGATTAAGCGACAGAGAAAACAGGCTCCAGCAGGTTCCTTTGTTTTCTTGTAAACACTCAAACCATTTCAACATCAGGACATCAAAGGCACTACCAAAAAACCCTCACTCCTCTGCAAGAACGTGACTCCTGCTATAACTAGGGTCAGCCACCCTGACGTGCTGCAAACGGGCACAGAACGGATGAGAAAAGAAACGGAACTTCCAATCCTTTCTGAGGAAGCAGATTTGAAGTTTGAACAGACTAACAACTAATTAAATCACATCGTTCATAATAGGAAGTGAAATTAAGCATTATTAAGGATTTCATGCACTGTCGGGCATCCTGAACCAAATTCCATTGTTGCTTACACTCTGAAGAGATGATTTGTGCAATCCCCAGCGATTTCAACACAGAATTGCCAATATGTTTCTAAAATGAAGATACTGAACTTGAAGTGAGAAGATTCGTGATTGCTCTTGCATGTTGGTCTTATTAAAACTTACATTCTCTTAAGCTTCTTGTACTGGGTGAAAGCTCCAGGGGGAATGATTTTGATGAGGTTTTGTTCCAATCGTCTGAAAACGAACAAAGCAATGTACATGTTAACTACACAGCTACAGGACAGGAATCACATTAAATATGACAGCACATTTTATCTACAGATAAAGCAATTTTACAGAGGTTTATGCAAAACACGTTTTTATTTTGAAGTTCACTAAATAGAGAAAATACTGAGAAAACAACTTAGAAATATAAAATAATCTCTCTGATTGATAAATTGGTCTAGAAAAAATGTCACGAGCTAAGGAAATTGCACTTTTAAGGCTCATGGAATTAATAAAGAATAGTAGGCATATTTTAAAGTTAAGGCAGAAAATAGAAAATTTTCTTGACTAGCTGCTGTAAATAGAATGTAGCTATCTAAACTGAAAGCTAGGCTATGTTGTGACAGCTTAGTAAACAGATTAATAAAACAATCAGACCAGTTCAGGAGCAACAACCTGTGGGAACATGCTACAAATGAAAGTGAAGTCACTGCAAGATGAATCCTGATTTTTAAGAGAGTGGGGAGCATTTTATGCCAAAAGGGTAAAAAAAGAACTGCATCTTCCTATTCCAACTACCAAATACTTAAGTTTTTCTAAAATGTGGTCCAGACTACACGAAAATGCTGCTGGTTTTATTTCTGAGATTTGGCTTGAAAGAAGTATTCTTTATGAAGTCCCATAAATGCATGTATCACTGACATAAAATGCAAGCAGCTTTAAGATACCGCATACAGTAACCACTGAGATTAATTTCTGTTCCTTCCCAGTAGTGCTTTTTAGTATTTGTCAGCAAGTTCCCTGAATTCCTGCTAAAAGGAATGGCTTCTCCTCAGATGAACTCTAAATGTTCATCTCGATTAGAAATGTAGAAGTGGATCTTCAAACAACAAATTCCACTGACCATGGTATCTAAACTTCTGCTGAGTTGAGACTGAGACCAAAATGTCGTTTTACCTTGCTCTTACTTGAACATTGAAATGTTGTGTATTTTTTCCCCCCAAAGTGTCATAAAAAGCAAGAGTTTAAATAGTAAAAAAAATCTGTGGTTGAAAATGGCTTAGGATTGAAATACAAAAACATATTGGAATGATGGAATGAAGCACTCTAGTAATTTCAAGTTGCTGCAGCAATGCAGAGGGGAGAAAAAAAAAATTAGAACCAGGAATTATGATAAAGTGAAATGGGAGAAGGGAGAAGTAAATCAAGGTTTGTAAAGTACTAAGGAATAGTAGAGAGAAAATGTGTAAGCTCTCTATCCCTCTGGTGATCTGTGCTTTCATAAACGAATGAAAAAAATCCCCTTGAAAATAAGATAATGTGCCAGCTTATTTATACTCTAAAAAGCTATTTAAGTACAAATATTTTGATATTTGCACAGTCAACTTGTACAGCCAATGTGCTCGCCCTCTTTTATATCTGTAGCCGTCTATTTTTTAAAGGTTGTGATCGGAATTAATTCTACTCCTTGTTTTGCGATTTGAATTAGTGTCTGAGATTTCCCTTCCAGTTGGTCTAAATATAACACGCTTCATTTCTGGCAAGTCCACAGTGAAATGCAAATTGCTGTGAGCTCCAGCACGCCACTATTGTTGGGTGTTTGTCACCAGAATTAGCAGCACACACTCTTCCCATAAAGGCTTTTTGTCAGCTTGCCAGTCGGGTGTTTAACTCCTCCCAAGTGTTTCTCTGCAGACACTTCTAGGAACAAAAGAGGGTCATGCCTGCCCGATTCTCTGGCCCTGGGGATGGAAACTGGGGGTTCACCCATCCTGCACACCGGGGTGGCACAGCAGTCCCTGCAGGGTAACCCAAATACAGGGATGGGGGCGAAACGCGTCATTTTTACAAGCAAAATTCCAAGGCAATTTCAGTGACTCAAGGGTGGAAATATACACAGAATTTTCTCCCCCAACAGGGTGAAAAAAAAAAATATCAAAAATTGGAATAGCCACAAGTCTCGAGTAATAAAAAATAAAAAATAAAATAATAAAAAAAGGACATTTCTGGAAAAAGTGGAGAGGAAGAGAGAAACTGGAGTTATTTGAGAGCTGCCTTCTGAAGCTACCTAATGAACTCTTCACCCTTTCCTACAAGATCTGGAGCAGATGGCCTGTACAGAATTAGATGGACACAGATCTTGTCATCTGCTGCTACATTTCCACCACAGCACCTGACATTTTTTAATTCCATGAAGCCCTTTGCAAATGAAGGACTAAAGACTGCACGTAACAGGTTCTGCTCAATGCTCTCCACCTTGCAGCTGGTACCAGAGGAGCACCCCGGGCTCTCATTAGGGTGCGTTTGCAGGTGGGCTCCAACTTGGGCACAAAGCAGAGCATTAAATCCTGTGTTGCATTAAATAAGCCTGTGCTTTACCGGAATGAAGTACTAATCTGACTTCTGTTTACTTTTTACATAAATGCATGTTATAGAATGGCAGACATAGCCATTCTATATGCAGTTACACAAGTAAAATAACAGAAAACACCTTCTTTGTATTAATACTTTACTCTTTCCCCTCATCTTAGCTCATAGATGACATGTCGAGTACAGCAGAGGATTAAATCTTTCAAGATACTCTGGGTTTTGCCAGAAGGGGTGTCGGCAATTTCAGGGTGATGAAGGCATAATTAGAAACCATACAATGGGGAACTGCTAGAGGTGCCATGTTTGAAATAAAGTGAAAAACAGTATTCTTTCCTAACGTTGTCATTTTTTCCTCCAAAAAGTGAAAAAGTGTAAAATTTACAGCCACATTTTATTTCAGAGAAGATTACCTAGGTTACCTAGAACTTGACCTTTGGAAAACTGTGTTTTTTATGGTCTATCCCTGTACTGTGGAGTGTCATACACTATAAAACCATCTGTGCTAGTGCAAAGCAACATCTGGGAGTTCATTTTTGGGGGGGGTATTACCAGAATATGCTATAAAATAATTTTACAATACATTTGAGGAATCAGTACAAGACACACAGTCCTAAAAGGCTAAATTTTCATAATTTAAACTACTACCCCCCTCCCATTTAAGCTTTCTTACAACTCAATAAAATTTTTCTTGATTCTCCTGTGGTATTTCATAGTCAGATCTATTTAAGAGACTCGCCAAGTGGAATTTACAAAACTGATAAAGGGAATTGGCCATGTTCAAACTCCCAGTGGCTTTTGTTCCTCCTTTGTTCCCCCTGTGGCCGTGCCATGTCGCCTGCTGCCAGCTGAGTGCTGAGATGAACTGAAGCACATCTCCCCATCCCAACACACTGCAATGCTCTGTCTGCCTCTCCAAGCTTTATTTTAGAGGCTTTGACAACATCAAAGGACAGGAACAATTTCCTTTCTCTTCCCTAATATATCATCAGAGATTGGAAAGTATGAGGGCCCACTGGATTCAGATCCATTTTTTCTTGTAATAACATGATGTTAGACAGGATAAAGTCCTCCTTCTTCCCACTTTTTTTAAATGACTTTGCAGCAATGAGATGAAAAAGTAAACATATCAGAGAAGAACAAAACAAAACAAAACAAACCCAGGGAAACCATGCAGTTAAAGATGAAAAACTATCCCAGGATAAAGAATAAGCACTCAAATTCCCATGCTAATCCATCTCCAAGTTCACTGAGGTGCAAACCTTTTCATCACCTCTTCCTGTGGTGCCTGTATTGCTCACGCCCAGGATCTCAAAACACAAAGGATAAAAAACTCTGCCTAACAGGGACTCAGCAGAGCCAGCTCACGCTCGGGAGTGATGAAGCCATTCGTCTTGAAGAGTGATTCCCCCTGCAGAGTTGGGGAGACAGACGTATTAATTCGGGCCTTAACTATCTCCCTTTCATTGAGGGAAAGAAAGAATTTGTTATTTGGGTCTCTAATGGAGCAGTTTGCTAGCAATTTTCCCATTTCAAACACTGTCTCAGCTGCTAATGTGCAATGTTTTGTCAAGCTTACCTACCCATAACATAGACAAATCACTACCTTGGAGAAAAAGAGAGGGAGTGAGGCATCAGCACTGATAATTCTCAGCTGTCAGATGAATAGAGCCTACAAATGAGACAGCCACGCTCTATTAACGGTGCCACCAGCTCCTGCCTGAGCCGTGTCACGGATGTCCCTCTGCATGGGGCAGGCACAGACTCCCCTGCTGGGAGGCAGCGAGCGAGTGGATGAGGCAGATTGCTGCCCTGGTGGGTTCTGCTGGGCTGGCATCGCTCCGGCTGCCAGGGAGCACGGAGCCACGAGCCAGGGCCGCCTCCAAGAGAGGAAAACGCGAGCACGGCACAGCGGCACAAACCCGTGCCACGCTCACGCCTGGCAGGACACACACAGCGTTGGGGAAGCGTGGTGGGAAGGGCAAAACTCTGGTTTTCCTCCTGCCCTGTAAGCAGGAATGTCTTGGGGTGATTCCATGACCACACTGTATTCACCATCGCCTGCTTGATCTCTAGTGTACCTTTAAATTGCAAAGGGGGGAGGAGAGAAGCCGAGAGAACTCTTCAAAGCGGCCAGCTTGACCTTGCATTTAGCATGTTTACATTGTTTTCTCTCTCGATCTGACAACTTTTGTTAGTTAGAAGAGTTTTGCTCTCCAGCTTCTGCAGCTTTCAGCGGAGAAGGGACTGTGATCTGCCTCAGCGGCTTCTGTTCCTTTTTGGACTGTTTTTGGCTCGCTTTTCATCTGAGACCAGCTCCCATCTCCGGACCTGCTCGGCGGGAGCCTCCAAGGGGGATCGTCGGACCCTGCCTGGCCCGGCCCGGCCCAGCTCAGGACTGCAGGTTTTACCTACAGAAAGAACTCTAAAATCCATAGTCCTCCTTTAGGGGACAGGGGAGAGGGTTTCAATAGCCTTTTTTGCCCCATGACAGCGGGGGACTCTGTTAAATAAACAGTTTTTTTCACTTTCATCCGAGAAATTATTTCCCCAAACCCGTGGGGGAGGGGCTGCTGAGGCCTGGCACACAGCAGAGAAAGAAAGAGAGAGAGAGAGAGATGCCCCTTTCAAGTTGTTTCCTCCTGTGACAATACTTTATAAGGAACTGGTTGGGGAAAGAAGGAGCATTCACATCCACCATGGCGACGAAACCCAGTGCTGGGGAGAACCATTTGTATTAGGAAGGAGGAAATTCCCAGGGCACACAACAATCAATCCAGGAACTGAGAACAACTGGATTATAAAAACCTACTCGGACCATTATTTTACATTTATCTCATATTTTGGGCTCTCATATCTTACTGTGCATTTTGGGCTCTGATGAAGAAAAGTTCACAGGTATTTAAGATTAATAAATCATACTTAAAATCTGGTCTTCTTACTACAGATACAAGCTAGATCTGATCCCTGCCCTGACGCCTTTCTTGCCTCTTCCTCTGAAATACAAGTGTTATTCCTACCACGCACAACAGGCTTGGGCAGCTGCACTGAAGTATTTCCCCAAAGACAGCCCTGGACAGGAGGTGTCCTGGCCGGGAGAAGGGAGGAATCCTGCCCTGCAGTCACACAGTTAGGACCTGTGGCTCATCCAGCACAAACACACAACAGCCACAGTGCAAGGCCCAAACCCTGCACTCCTGCTGCTCCAGAAAATGCTCACGGACCTATAACCCAGTGTCTTGGGGTGATTCTGTGACAATACTGTATTCCCCATCACCTGCTTGATCTCTAGTGTACCTTTCTACTTCAGATTTGTGCACAGGCACAGCTTTTTGTGTCTCTCACCCCTCAGTCCTCAGGTAGAAAACAAAGTGTGTTGGCATGGCAGGACATGGAGGATTTTAGATGTCTGTGCTTACTGCTTGTTATAACAGCTAAAGCCTTCACCCTCCACCCCAGCCAAAGACTCTACCATCACTATAAAAACCCTAAACACATACGGTCCTTCAAGACTTCTATACTGCTGCCTTTCATCACAGCCCCTGAATGACTTCCAAATAAAATTAATAATATGCATTATAAATCCCTCTTATGGAGTCTGCCTTAGGAAATGGAGAGCTGAGAGCCAGTAAACCATCCACCTGCGTTAATATAAGGTGACAACTGGAGTTTCCCTTCATATTCCCTTTGGTGTTGATTTTCAGGGTCTAGCTGTCGAGCTCCTGCTGTAGTTCTAGGCAGGACTGCTTCCTAACAACTCTCCCCAGGGCAGATCTTCAGGAGACAAAATCCTATCAACAGTGAAGTGACCTGTCAACCTAAATCTACCTAGGAAGTTACACAGATAATTCTGCTCACCAAAAGGCATCTTTCAGAATGAAAACACATGTTGTGATATGTTCCCCGATACCACGGTGTTCATCTGAAAGCAGTGCTAGTGACACTGGATCTTCTGACACACTGCGGTGAATTTGGTTTCAGCTGTGTAGCTGAGCAGTTGCTCAGGTATCAGCTGGTAACTGCTGAATTTGTGATGGCAGTCACATTAGGAATCCATCACCTCTGTTGTAGCACGTTAATTTTGCATTAAATATTGTACAGACACACAGGAAACACCAGAGAAATCCACAGACTGGTATTTCACAAAACACCTTTTAACAAAATACCAATGTCTCTCTAACCCCATAAACACCAGAATGAAGCATTGCTCTGCTAAACCTCAAAGCTTCTCCATCGACCGCTGTGATACTCCACATTTGTGGTCAGAATTTTTGGCCCTTCTCATCACCTTTCATTGTAATGTCCCTGCCAGTCTCATTCATATATTTTCCTTGCTTTATCCTTGGATGAGGGCACAGGGCCCCCGAGCCCTGAGCTCCCTCCCACTGCAATTCCATGACTGCAGGAACTGCTGCTGGGTTGTGCCCAGATGTAAAAGCAGAGTCTCCAGGTGAGCTCCCCTGAGCCATCACCAGTAATTACATTAAAGGTTAATCAGAAGCTGTTTTGGGGGTAAAATACAAAATGACGCCTCCCTGCTCTGATTCTAGACTAGACAGGTAATTTCCCATCTCAGCAGGCTTTTTGGGTCATGTGGACTTGGGATCAGGGTTTGCAGGAAGAATTTTACCTCTGTGCAGGCCTGTGGCTGTGAACACAAATGCAGGAAACAGAGCCCTTAGGTTGGAGAGATTTGGCAATTTCCAGATCCCTGCTGGTAATTCCATACCCTGTTCAGCCAGCAGACGGGTTCAGGAGTGTTGGTGGCCATGAGATGTTGTGGTGTAGGGAACAGCTGAGATGTGATCCCACACCCTCACACCCAATGATTCCAGTTCAGACCCACTGATCTGAGTTCAGCAGGCTCCAAAGAGACCATCCCACAGGGTGCTGCACAGAGGATGAAGTTCTGGTATTCACTTCCACAGCGCAGCATCTGCTCTGAGCCTCACTCAATCTCAGACCTCTGCTGAGCACATTCTCATTGTTTTTTTTTTTTTAATTAATTTTTAAAATTTTTTTAGTTGGTTTTTTTTTTTTTGAGCTGGTTTTTTTTGTTGTGGGGTTTTATTTTTTGGTGGGTTTTTTTTCCCTGAAGGGAGACAGATAGTTTCTCTAGCACCTATGTGAAAGCAGTCATTCACCAATGGTTGAATCTGATAAATATAAACCTGTAGGAATAGTTTTGAACAAGGCAGACCCAGAATATTTGCTTCACTGAGAAGCTCTGTGAGGTCCCAGAAAGACTAACTCCTAAACACATGACATTGCTATTTAATTATTGCTTGAGGAGGTCAGTCCTGACCACCCTCTATTGGCTTCCAATTAAGTCAAGAATTTTCCAGCCCAGATCACTTCCCACATTTTCTCACAATGCTATAACTATCTCAGGGATCTGATGATTTCAAGTTGATTTGCATTATATTTGTCAAGTTGTAACACAAAACTATTTTTTTAGAGTTAGTGAAAATGGAAATAAATTGACAGCAAACATAAGATATTTTTAATCTCTAACTTATTGTTAAGAGCTCTGTACATTCTGTAACATCTGTTTTTACTGCACATTTCCAAATACTGACAAGGAAAAGGCAGAACACCAGAAATTAGCAGGAAAATTAAGCAGCTTCCTGGTAGCTGAAGTTCTGCCACCTGCAATATTTTCTCAACAGATTCTGTCATTTGACGATAGACATTCCTCAAATCCTTTCTTCTTTTCACAATCTTTTAAAGCAAAATAAACAGAACACATGTAAGCCAAAAGACAGTTAGTATTTCATCCACTAAAAAATCTGATTAGTATATTTTATGTCAAAATTGTGATTTTATGCTCTCTATTTTATTTTCTGTGATTGCTTTTCCCCTTCACAATCAGCTTTAAAATGCATATACTGATTATACATTGCAGTCTCCTCATTTCGCTTGGCAACACAGGAGTTTTGCAGTGCAATTTGCGTTAGATAAAAGATATATGCCTTTTTGGTTATACCATTCATTTTTATTAATAATTATTCATTTATGTCTATACTGGACTGAAGCAATGTCTCTGGGAAAAAGAGACTACACACACATGCACAAACCCCCAAAAAACCTAAACCAAAAAATCAAAACAATCTTAAACCTACAAACCCTCTAAGTCTACTCCTACACAGCTTGCCTGAGTAAATTAACCTGTACAGAACTTTTTTTCCAAAAGAAATATCCCAATCATAAAAAGTAGTGAGGAGGGTAAAAATTGATACGGCCAAAATGAAAATTACCATGTGTATGAAATCTAGCTTTATCAAAACAAACCCATCTTCTTGTGCCTGCAGATGACATTAGCTACTCAACTTCAGAAATAAAAGTAAAGATGTAAGAAATAAATCTACCTTGATCTTGCAGCAGAAACTCCCCGCTGTTACTGCTTGTTTCTGAAACTGTGAAATGCAGCTTTCTGTTTTCCTTAATTTGTCTCAGCACAGAAGACACCTTCATTCTTAACATTTTCCATATATTTATATTTTCTCCACTATCAGTCTAACATATTTTATTTACTATTTCTTTATTATTGTTGTGTCTTGAACACAACAGAAAATTTTCTACGTATTTTTGGCCCGACAAATTAAACTACTGTGGAGTGCAAGAGTGAATGACACAGTTTGCCTAGTGAGATCCAGAAAACAGCAGTCAGGTTAGACATGAGAAGCTGTCCAGAGCCAATTTACAGCAGCAAATGAAAATCATATTATATGATCCAACTGCAGGAGCCAACCTGATTCCCCAGCCAGAGAACTTGCCACCAGAGGCAATTATGGAGCATTTACTGCAGTGTTCAAAAATACTGTGCTGGCTTCAGCTGCAGTATTTACTGGAAGCCTGGGAAAATTATTATAATTTTCTTTCAGGAGGAAGAACAACGTTAAATGAGAAACTGTCATTCCTTTACCCATGAAGTTTACAGTTTCTACACACTTATATTCTTGATAAGAGAAAAACTTCTTGCCTCTATGAAACTCAGAACTTCAAAGCCAATTGTTAATAAACATGAAAATGTTGTCAAGTAGGTAATTTATAATTTATATAACAAAAAAAAATTATTCTTATTTTAATGAATAGTTACCAATGCTCAATCTTTCTATAATAGCTTTTCTGACTTTATTTTAATTGGAGGAAATTTAATTTTGAATATACCAGGCGTAACTTAAACGCCTGGAAATTGTTCATCACCTTGTTCAAATCACACAAACTTCCTAAAGATTCACTAGCTGAAGTCCTAGCTCGCCGGAAATACACATTCCTACAGGTATTGAAGAACAGAGAAGGCAATTTGTTCCTGAGACAATCCTTGAAACAACAAACATAGCAAACTTGTCTTCCTACAGGTCTGCAACACTGCCCAGCACAGTGGTACCCTCATGACATTAAATTTGTCAGGAAAGCATTCATTAAAGGTGGAACAAACAGAACATTACATTACAAGGTGATCATCTTGCAGAAAATTAGGTTTGTGTTCATTTTGCCAGAACCATGAGAAAACCAACATTACATTTTTCCTGTGCTAGAACTCTAGAATTTTTCCTAAGAGTAGGAATTATGCACCAAAACCATGCACTACTCATACCTTCAAAAACATCAGTCACCAATTCAGCTAGCAAAAGTGAAAATGCTAAACTAAACCCAGGTAGAACAAGTGACTAAAACTGACCTTAAGCCAAGCCTAGACTCTGGTGGAAGGGCTGCCGTCCCAGTTTGCTCCGCTCAGCTGTCAGACAAAGCTGTGGTGGTGATCTCACCAGACATGGGTGCCTAAGCTGCACTTTTCCTTGAGGGACTGGCAGCCTCTTTACTGTCTGGTGCTATTGCATCAGCATTTAAACAAATGGGCCTCATTTCTGATTCAGGTACATCCTACCCAGCTTCACTCTTGGCTCATTCAATTCTATTCCTCTTAATCTCACCAGACAGAGTATGGCAGGTTAAGTAACAGCGGTGAAGCAAACTTGATGTGAAAAGATCTCAGATCTGTTTCAAGTTCTAAGGATATACTTTACATTCTGGAGTTTGATTTATAAGTCTGCAGATGACTGAGCCTTGGCTTTTCAGAGTAATTAGCGTTGCACAGCACAAAGTGTTCAAAGCACAGCGCCTGTTGACTTTTGCTGCAGCTGTGAGTCCTCAACACTTCTGAATGTCTCAGCTGAGTCAGCCAGAACCAGAGATTACATCACTAGTGACCACCCAAGAAAAGTTTGTGCAAGTCACTTGCCCAGAATCAATTAATAAAACCACTGGCAAGAAGAGACACAACCCAATTCTCTGAACAGCATTCATGAGATTATCTTGCCACAGTCCCCATTTTACAATTCTCCTGTTTGTGCAACAAGTGAACAGATCCTATATACACAGGCTCCCTTCCTACACATCCCTGAGGCATCCCTAGACAACAAGAAATGAATCCAAGCTTTCAACAGCAGCAGGAGACTGTGCTGCTGTCCAAGTGAATACCAACACAACTACATACAAAAGCTTCGAATGACAACTGCAGCTACAAACATTAACTTCGGCATTTTCTAGCATTTTCTAATTTATTTTTTTTTTACCTTAAAAAAATAATATGTTTAATTTAGTAGCCTCGAACCCAAAAGCTGAAATTAATAATACCATCACAAGGAAACTCAAGTGTAACAGAAGTGAGTCCCAGACCCCTGTAGTGCTCTCTAACTGGAGCAGCAGCACTGCAAACAGGAGCCCTCTGTGTAGTCTAATAGTTCATCTGTGCCTAGATAGTCCCTAACGCACAGGGACAGACACTCAAATTGTTGGGTTTCCCAAGCACATGGTGAGGAGGCAGGAAGGCTCTCCAAGAGACATGTGCTTTCTGGTGGGAAGAGACTCCTTGGTTCCACCCTTCCCTGTGTCCCTCTGTCCTGCCCCCACAGCCTGCCCAGCCCCAGTGTCCCAGCCTCCTGCCACATCCCCACAGCCCCCCCTGCACAGCTGGCGTGCCAGGCTCACTGCCACCAGTCTCAAGCCTTATCACCAAATATTCCTCACTTTCTCAGACTCTCAGCACTTCGCTCACCCTGTCTCGATTTCCTTTGTTCCCGATTCTTCTCCTCCTATGTTTGGTTGTTTCCTCATTTGAGTTCAGCCTTCTTTTCCCATCAGTTTCCATACTGGGCCCAGCTAGTTTACATTCTCTCAAGCATCTGTCCCAACCACAATCCAGCCTCCAGCTTTAGCAAATAATTAATTCCTTCTGTTAAGCAATCTGAAGATCCTTCAGAGAAGCAGCACTCAGTGCCAGTGGTTGCTGCTTCAGGCGTGAGCACCCTCTGGCAGCAGGAGGGGGGCTGTGTCCTGCCTTTGGGGGGCTGTGCCCTGCCTGCACTCAGGAAGGTCTTGCACCAACTATTATCAAACACAAAAGCAGAAGTGGTAGTCCCTGCACCACTGTTTTAAGGTGTACAAAATTCTCAGACAAGAGCTGCCCGGAATTCATATCCTAAAATACATCCTTGCTTGCAGTGATAAATAAAAAATGAGTACAACAGTCTGAGACAGACAAAGAGCATGAAAACTTCATTCTAAAAAAGAGGCAGAGGAAAAGTGTTGTGAGGTGGGAAAAGATTAATAGGGAGTTACTGATACCTGTCCATGACTGGGAGGTCTCAAACAAACGTGGCAGGCAGCGTGTTGAAGCAAATACTGTTTGAAACACTACAGCCAGGGCTGGCAGTGCCCTCACCCCCAGTGCCCACATCCACACATGCAGGAAAGCTGTCCTTTGGCTGATTTATGCCAGGGAATCACTAATGACTGATGAAGGATCTACCCAGCCCATGTCCCGAGCCAAGAGCAGCCCAAACCAGGTGCTGAGTGAAAGCCGCGGTCGTGGCACTCGTGTTTGTCCCAACACCCCCAGGCCCCCACAGCTGGTTATAGGTCTCTACCATCCCCTGGCTTTGCTGGGTCTGTGGGCTGAGCTGTCATTCAGTTTGCCAGGTGCTGGCTGCAAGGTTGTGATCAAGTCTGAGCAGAAAAAGATTCTTTGGAGACTTTGTCTCCTCCTTGTTGGTCATCTCTCCTTCCCTACATCTCTCCAACACCAAGCCCATTCTGCACTTATACAATGTTCCCTATTTACCTTGCATGCATTTTCTCTCACCCTTTCTAAACAAATCCAACCTCTCATTTTATTGTAGATGCTGATCCGATGTAGTGGAATGACTATTTTGCTCATGTACCAGCACACCACCACACCATATTCATTTCGGTATTTCTTTTCAGTAAATGCCTCCAGGTGCTTAATGACTTTTGTTTTCACCCAAGCAGTCATGCAAAACTTTTTGTGCTTATTCTCATGTGTTTCTCTATGACACAAACTGTTCATTTCTCCTCTGAAAAGCAGAACAGAACCACTTTGTAAGCAGAGAATCTTTTCTAACACTCAGCACACAGTCTGTATTCCTCAGCTTCAATTTCTCGTAACTCGTTTCTCCTCAGTCAATTTGGCTGCTGCTGTCAGCTCCCAACTGAACAAGAAGCTTTATAAAAAAATGAATTGCATTCTCTACATTCTTGCTACCTATTTTATGAAATTATGAAAAAGAAAGTCTGGGATACACATTTCTAGCTTTCCTAAATTGCTTATTTAATAGCAAACATTCTTGCAATGAAGTCCTTCACCTCAAGGAGTAATAGAGTAACACAACAGACTTCTAAGTCATATGTGGCAGAGGGAAAATTAGCATCATATGATGCTTGTTTTATGTCCCATGACAAGTGAGTTACCTGGTTGGTAATGGGTTTTTATCAACAAAAACACTTTTAGGACTTGTTGACAGCTTTGTCAGAGAAGGTTCTGCCTACCCATGCTAATGAAGAAAGGTAGGAAGGCTGAATAAAAGATCTTTAATTAATACTGAAACAGAGTGAAATGTAGGTCACCTTCAATAACTGTGTTAGAGCAACAGCCGTGTGTTTCATTTTTGTAGAACAGTTTGTCAGTCAAGGCTTCTTACCAGAACAATTTGGCTTACAAGAAAGTACTGAGTTAGGGGGAAATACAAGAATTAGTTGAATTCAGCGTTCACCTGAGGTTTGTATTTGGACCAGAACTGTTTAGCATCTTTGTGGTCAACATGGACAGTGGGATTGAGTGCACCCTCAGCAAGTTTGCCAACACCACCAAGGTGAGAAACTTGGAGTTGTGGTTGGCACGCTGGAAGGAAGGGCTGCCATCCAGGGGGACCCTGAGAGGCTGGAGAGGTGGGGCTGTGCAAACCTCATGGAGCTCAGCACAGCCAAGTGCACGGTCCTGCAGCTGGGCCAGGGCAATCTCAAGCACAAACACAGGCTGGGTGGAGCATGGATTGAGAGCCATCCTGAAGGAGGAAGACTTTGGGGAACTGGCTAACAAGGAGCTCAACGTGACCTGGCAGAGTGTGTTTGCAGCTCAGAAAGCCACCGTGCCCTGGGCTGCACCAAAAGCAGTGTGGCCAGCAGGGTGAAGGAGGTGATTCCACCCCTCTGGCCCACTCCTGTGGGACCCCACCGGGAGTGCCATGTCCAGCTCTGGGGCCCACAGCATAAGAAGGACATGGACCTGCTGGAGCAAGCCCAGAGGAGGCCACAAAGACAATGAGAGGGCTGGACCACCTCTGCTACTGAGAATGGCTGAGAGACCAGGGGCTGTTCAGCCTGGAGAAGAGAAGGCTCTGGGAAAACCTTAAAGCCCCTTCCAGCACCTAAAGAGGCTCCAGAAGAGCTGGAGAGGGACTTTGGACAAGGGCCTGGAGTGACAGGACAAGGGGGAATGGCTTAAAACTGACAGAGGGTAAGTTTAGATGGGATATTGGGAAGAAATTCCTCCCTGTGAGGGTGGGGAGGCCCTGGCACAGGTTGCCCAGGTGAGCTGTGGCTGCTCCATTCCTGGAAGTGTCCAATGCTGGATAAGATTTGGAGCACCCTGGTGTAGTGGAAGATGTCCCTGCCCATGGTAGGGGGTTTGAACCAGATGGTCTTTAGGATTGCTTCCAACGCAAAACATTCCATGATCTTATGAATTTATGCTTTATCATGGTAAATTTTGCTGTGCACCAGTATTTCTACAGCAACAAGAAGCTGGATGAGTCCAGTGACCATACAAATATTTGAATTTATACTTTCAAGACTGCAAAAGCTGGCTGGATGTCAGACAACTCTGTAGGACAAGAACCTAAATAGGAAAAGAATTGATCTGCATTCCCTGTGGACTAACCACAAGCAAAATGGTTTAATGTAACAGTATTTCAGGACCACAGTAGTATGAAGTCATGGACAGAAATAGATGGTTCCAATTCCTAAAGGTAGTAGAGGCAAACAAGTCTGTAAAACCAGCATCTGATTTCACAACACAAGCCACAAAACTGTTAAAGAATCGGAAATAACAACGTGGAAGACAAGAAATAGAAGGTAAAATCAGCAGGGACAATGTCCTCTGATGTTCTAATTCATTATAAATGCGTCTTGCCAAGCTAAAAAGATGTGCCTCCATCTCATGGGGAAATCACTGACTAGAAATAAAAAAGGACTGTGTATTTTCATTTACTGACTACAGAACTGCAATTCCAGGTTTGTGAAATGTAAACACAATCTGAACTTAAGGCAACAAGAACTTCTTCTTGCTTTCAGGTAGGACAATACCAAACTATCTTAATTTACATTTAAAAATGGTGTGAGCCCTAGATCAAAGGAACAAATCAACAAGGACAACTACAATATACCTGATAACTACTTTGAACAGTTTTTAACATGCATTTCTTCCACACAGAAGGCCGTGAAATGGAATAAAAATGGAGAGACATGGAAAAGATTTGTGCATTAGACTGGCACTTACATCTCCCAAATGTCCTCTGGGAGGTTGGCTGGGATCTCTGTCAAGCCCCTTCCCCGACAATCCACGACGTTGTTGCTGCAGGTGCAGGCGGAAGGGCAGGTGATGGAACTGGCGCTGCACGACGGGGGTTCGGACTGGGAACCTGCGACACAAGCAACGCGTTAAATGGTTTTAAAAAATGACAGCCTGAGATTTTAACTACAAAATACAGCAGGCTCTGAGTTTTGTAGCTCCTCTTACTATATAAAGTAATGATATATTTGCAAGCGAATATAATATTCTACAAATCGTCTGCAGAGAAAATGTGTAAAAGATGACTCTGTTCTTACTCCGCCTCAGTCTCCACTCTATCAATCTCTTTCCCTCATGAACACTCTGCTCTCCTTCATCATCACCCATATCAATTCATTCAAAGATTTTTAAATTAAGCTGTAGGATCAAGTAGTATTTCCAAAAGTTATCTTTGCCTAGAAGTTTCCATTACACAAACACTTCTTGAGCACTTTCACACACTGAGAGAAGACTGTCATCAGTGATGACTTATGTTTTTGAAATGAGGTAACCTATTATGGTCTGAAGACTGGGAATACAAAGCCAGTTTTTTCAAGATTAGACAATGCAGTTAATGGAAACATAAAAAGAATTTAGACAAACGTGAGTTCAAACCTTCGAACCCTTGCTTAAGCTAGACACAAAGACACAAAGCTACTCACAGAGCAAAGGTGTAGCATGAGGACATTGCTCTATACAAATTCTAGTCAATTCATTAGATGCAGGCTTAATTAAGTGTCATTACATTTTTTTTGAAACTGTAGCAATTATGTCAATTTTACTCAAACGGTTATGATTCCTACATTTGAAGTTTTGATATATGCATACATTTAGCCATAGATAAAATGGGTTTGCTATGCTAATTGAGGTTATCAAGATGTAGCAGTTATTGGTTTATTTATAGTGAGTCATATTTCCAAAGCACATGTAACACAAGAAGCCTCAAGTATGTCTATGTTGAGATACAGATGGCTAAATGTGAAGGCTTGTGCTGTGAAGAAGTGACAAAAATTGTAAAAGATTGGCCTTTTGGGTGGAAAAATAAAAACATCGTCATTGTCAAAACCCAAATACATACAAAACCATGGAAAAACTATTCACAAAGATGTACGTTCTTGGGGTTTGTCTTTGAAAAGACCCATGATGGACACTTTCATGAATTCTAACTACAGCTGACAAAAAGTTAAAAAAAACTTTATTTGCATCAGCTTGCAATCCAATATTCATTAGGACAATTAAAACTTTTATAAAAATATGACATTCCTATAAATTTCCTCTCTTGATTTATGCCTCCATACCTGCTCAGCTTAGCCCTTAACTCTCCATAGCAGTGTCAGCTCGAATAGAAAGCTACACATCTCTGCTTTCACAACCTTGTAAACAGCACACAAAAGTCAATATCAGAAAGACATTCAGTGCCATCTCCAAGTGTCATTATTTTCAAAGGCAGATATAGTTTGAAAGGACGTCAGCTGAAAACCTCTGCAGGTGACTTTACACTTGCAGAGGGAGCCCTCCTCGAAAGCAAAACACAATTACTGTGGAATCATTCCTTCCGTTAGAAAGGTGTTGAATTCTGACGGGAATTGATTTCAATTTTGCTGAGTTTCTTTAAGTTCAAGCATGCTGTCATCCCCTTTAAATATTATTTTGTAACCAGGGATGACAGAACTGCCTTATATTAAAATACAATGTCAAGTTTCAGTTTCACTGTTTCAACTGTGGGCCAAACGTTGCCAAATTCAAACACTGGGTTTGAAATATTCTTATTGGGTCATCACCTGATTTTCTGTCAGGACACCAGAAGAAAACTGTGGGTTTCATAGCACTGTGTTTTAAACATAGCTTTCATTGATGTTAATCAGAGCTCTGAGTGGCTGCATTTTTTGCAGACCACATCTCAGAGCTACAATCCAGGCATCCAGAAATTCGATTTTAAGAGGCAGTGACCATCTAGAAATAAATGGATCTTGCAGGAAATTTGTGGTGCAGGCAGGAGTCAAATACATTCTTTATGAGAGTGGGCAGCTGCTTTCACCATGAGATGATCCTAACGATCCTTTCTCTTTGTTAAAATACCCTCTCTCATTTATAGTCCGCTTTCCAACCACCTTGACAGCTGCAGGTAAGGAGTTTTCCATGAACAGTCTTTCATCTCATGACAGAGACCATTTTAGTGTCACCCTGAAGAATTACCTGGGCTAAAAAGTACTGTAAAAAGAATTCAATAATGTAATTAAAACTAAATCCATATGCATATGGTCCAATGAAAGAAATTAATATTTATCAGGCAACTGAAACTTTGTCTTGTTCCACTTTCAAAATCTTATTATTGGCTTAACACAGTCTATACACGTGACCATGCATTTAATACAGTAAAGTGGTAGCTATTTGCACCAAACAAGAAAAAACAGTGTCACTAACTAAACGTGTACATGTGTAACAAGCAGGACAAGCAGCTCTCTTGGGTTTGTTTTCTGGCCACAGAAATGCAGGGCACACCATTGTCAGTTAATAGAATTCCTGCAAAATTAACAGAGATTGCACAACAGCACTGCCAGCTTTGTCTTTCATGGAATCTAAGGTTTCTATAAGATTTTAACTGTGACTACTTCCAGAAGCAGTTTATATTGCCTCAAAATGCACACAGCCCTCTATTGTGTTTGTGCAAGAACAAGAGGTTTGTTCTTGGACCTGATTACCTATGTTTTACATTTTCTCTTTGTCTGCCTACCTCGTGGTACAATGGCCAAAACAAAATGAAGGACAAGCGAGTGTAAATGAGCTACTGCAGCTTTTAGGGATAGGGAGAAATTAGCAAATTAGGAAGAAACTTCAGAGCAATCCTTGTTCTGTGGGAGGTAAAAGGTTGGCAACAAGGTCAAACCTTCCACACAACCGTTATCATCTCCACGTCTGATGTGTTTTCTGAAGAGGCTTTGTAGTGGGGAAAAATGCATTTTGCACAGTTATAACACCACGACATATAACTGTGGGTCGGAGAGGCAGTAATACTCTCCCTTTTTGTTAGGGCACAGCATCAAAAAAGCTGATGTATTGCCAGCTGGGGCTCTAAGAGTCTGCTGCCGACACTCCTGCATCCAAATCAAGAGCAGGAGGTTCCGTGGAACTCGGCTCAGCACCTCCCCAGTTTGTGTGAGGCAGCACTGCAGAGTGCTGCAAGGCAGGGCATGCAAGGGGGGATTGGAGAAAGCACTCTGAAAAGAGAGAAAAGATAGAAGCGAGTCTTCCTGGCACAAAAAGCAGGTAGCAGCAGTAGAATCAGAGAATTATTAAGGCTGGAGAAGACCTCTAAGACCACTGAGTCCAGCCATCAACCCAATGCTGCCAGGTCCACCTCTAAACCATGTCCCCAGGCACCACAAGCACATTTCTTCCTTCTTCATGAGCAAAAGTAGGTCTAGACTGCAGGTTTCTGAGAACCTCAATGATAAAAAGACTCTGTGTATAAATTGCTATTATCCTGATGAAATGCTTTTGCTTATGTTTTTCCTCGGCAAAGGACAAAACACTGTATTGCACATGCACACTCAACAGGCATTTAGCATATACTCCATCAGCTCTCACACAAACAATCATCTGTTAAGGTAAATGTTTCTTGAATAACATTAGAAACAGAATTTCAAATCTGATTTGGATTTAATGGCCCCACTTCAATGAGAATCTATTGTCAGCAGATCTATAGAATTAAAGCACAAAAAAACCCGGGGGAGTTTAACCAGTTTAATGTTTCTATTCTTGTGGAGAGCTGTTTAAAAAAAAGCCTGGTCAAGAAAACAAGCCTAAGTAGGCTATGGAATAGAAAGTTGTTAAAATTTGGCTATGACTTTCATAGGTTTGCAGAGCATAAGCATACAGATGATCAAGGGCCCCGACGCAACACAGCCTCTAAAGAAGGATATTTGAAACCTAAACATGAATTTTCCTTTTGCTGCCAATACTTCTTCAAAAGAAAAGACACAGGAAAGGCAGAAATATTTCAAGATTTTCTCTTTGTGTCCTTCCCAACTGCAGTAAACTCCTTACGGTGTGGATGCAGCAAAAGGAAATGGCCACAGACAAATCAGCTGCGTTTATGTAATTCCCCTTCCGAAGTTGTTCTCACAATCTGTCATTTTGTCATTTCAGATTTTTTTTAATACACAGCAGCCCTAGTTCACCGTGTTAATTATACTTTTCTCTGAGATAAAAATCATCAACTCAATCATACATTTTGCTAAAAGAAAAACACTAACAAAATGTGGAAGCCACAAAATGCGGAAGCCAGGGTAGGGGCATGATTACCAAAAATCACTATGCATTTTTTCACCTGATGCAGTGGAACAACAGTGTCCATAATTATGGTAGTTAATATCTGGCACCACTTTAATTTACAGTCTCAGACTATAGGTTAGGGGAAAAGAGGAATGAGAGGAGAGACTTAGGACCCAGATGTTTACAGAGAAATCAAATGCTTTTTTTAAATAAGTCTCTCATTGGCCTCTTTTAAAAGCAGTAAACAGACTAATATTACAATTAGAGTAGAATTGCTATGCTGTATAAATGAACAGTTTAAATGTCACAGGCATCTCAAATAAATTTTGCAATTACTAAATAAACAAAATAATCTCATTTGCACTAACACCCAATTACAGCACACTAAGCAGTGTGTTTTATTACCTCCTCACCTATCCAATCACCTCTGCAGCAGCTCCTTTCCACCAGCAAAACGTTAGTTATTTGTAAAACATGTTAATGGATTTTAAGACAAATCTGACAAGACTTCCTGGTTAAAAACCTGTGCTGACTTTACATCATTTAAAGTATATCAGACATGAAACTATTGATCAATAAACAAAACACGACAAGTATTGCAGATCCATGGATATAGTATGACCTTTTTGGGTGTAATTAAATAACCCATTGGAAGTTCTGACAATGCTGGGATATCTGAAATCAATTACTACTGCACGAGCCATCATTTGCACTAGAATCCCAGCAATATGAACTAATTTATTCTAAAACACCTAAAGCAGATGTGTTGCTCCTGATTGATGTCTGCATCCCACTTTAAAGGGACATTTGAGCACAGAGTCTTGCAGAGAGATATGGGCAAGGGAACCACGACTGACCATATGCAAAGTTAACACTCCTTACTGAGGGCAAATATTCCTCTAATGGACAAAATCTGTACGAATTTGTTTATCCTACACAAATGTGCAGCAAATGGTTTAAGCAAGTATTTCCATCTGTGGTTGTTCAACAGCTATTTGCTGAGCACAGCTCTAAGATTTATGATTAGCAACTTAAGCCCCTAATTGATGTTAATATCATTGAGTTCATGGTATGCAAAAACTTGCCAGTCATGAATATTCATTTTTTGATTCAAGTATTCTGCTTTGCTGAACGTTCCCAAACAGTAGATTTATCTGTTAAAAATTCATGGCACATAAGCACAACAGTTTTGTGGGCAAAAGTCAACACTAATCAGTTTACAAATAAATATCA
Source organism: Callaeas wilsoni (assembly GCA_013398955.1). NCBI lineage: Eukaryota > Metazoa > Chordata > Aves > Passeriformes > Callaeidae > Callaeas > Callaeas wilsoni. The sequence continues at coordinate 162,178 of VWPU01007097.1, forward strand.
AGGAATAAAACTGGAAATATCCAACTACACTGACAGGAAGGTCTGGCTTAATGAATGAAGCCCACTTTATTCTACAAAATCCTACTCAGTTTCAAAATCTATCAGTAAAGTACCATCATTGAAAATCAGACCTTACTTCACACTGTCTTATCCAAAAAGGACTAATATTGTAATTATTTAATTAACAATAATAGCACCACAATTATATGGAATACTACAAAGAAATATGCAAAAAAGTAGAACAAAGAAGCAGCCTCAACCATAACAACTGAGGTTGAAAGGGTGAATTTGTTCTTCTGAAGGATTAATAAAACAGAACCTGTGAGACAACAGAAGTCTATAAAACTATGACAAAGCTGTTTTTCTCTCAGGGAAATTTATTCCACCTAAGCCTTCCGAAGAAGGGGTTGAAATGTCAGATTATCTCTTATGACCTGTGTCCACTCTGAGCCTTCCTTTCAAGGTCTTTCTCCAGCCCCATCAACACAGGCATGCTCACCTTAAAGCAGGTAGAACTTAACTTTCCAACTACTGCACCGAAAGGAAGGCTGCTAGTGTGCATTTGGTTCTCTGGGTTTGGACACTGCCTGCTCTTCCAAAGACTGAAAAAATTCTAATAGAAGGTCTTAAAAGATGTAGTGCTTCTGCAGCTCAAATGGTGCCCATGCACAGTCATCTCATTAATGCCAACTCCACAATTTGTGTCAGCACTCTTGAAGGTGCATATGAAGTGACATTTAAAAATAGGCCCAGAAATAATACGGTGAACTTATAAATATATTCAAGCATAAAAATGAAGGGGAACATAAATTATTTAAGTGAAAAGATGCCACCTGTACAAGGTTAAAAGATAGATAATGGTCATGATCAATTGTGAGCCTGTGAAGGGAGTATGGTTCTAAACAGGTGATCCATCGTGGACTATTCCACGATGAAGTTTGATGAAGTTAAGGAAGGAATAGAAATAGTTTAGGACTACTCAGTCCTTAGGCTTTGTTTTATTGCTATTTGAAAAGGAGTTTTAAATGCTACACGATTTTGTTTGCTTGCATATTTCTAGTTGCTTCTGCCCCCCGTCTGCATCCTGCTGCAGCAAGCACGGGGCTGTCCCTGCCTCGGCACAAAAGCTGCTCTCTTCAGGAGGAGGAGGAAGAGGAGGAGGAGGAGGAGGAGGAGGAGGAGGAGAAGGAGGAGGAGGAGGAGTGTGGGATTCCTTCCAGTCAGAAGCATCACAGATTGACACAGCCATTCAGAGATGGCAGACACAGTGGGACATGTCTCCTGATAACGACATCCAAGGGCTCCAGTCTGGTCATGAACTTCCCCATGGACAGATCTGGAGTGAGGAAATGCTTTTTTCCAGGTCAGTGGGCAAGAACTGAAGAGCGAGGCACCATCCCCTTCCCTGGGATGCCTTGGGATTCCATGGACCAGATTCTTTGGCATTTGGAACACGCTAAGGAAGGGAGGGCAAATAGAGACCTTTCCTGAGACAGGCTGGGGTCGCTGCCTCTGGTCTTTTGCAAGAGGCCCCTGGTACATTCAAGCTCTTTAAGGTGTCTGAAAGTAATACAATAAAATTCTTACAGATCTTTGGAGCTAAACATGTTTGTTTAGACATTCCAAGGGGTAAAGTCAATGAGCCAGGAGATCCCTTCAGTTTGGCTACGGGGTATTGGTGCCCAGCTCTGCCAGGGAAGCTGCTGTGGGAAGAGGCCAGGGTGGTTCTGGCTGCTTCCATCGGGCTCCACAGCTGAGCCAGCCCATGCAGCTCCTGGTGCCTCTGTCAGAGGGCACCTGAGAAAGGGCAGAGAGGTGCCAGGCAGGAGGGAGCGAGGAAAAAGCTGGGAGAAACAGCAGCCAAGTCAGAGAATGAGACAGGGAAGGAGATGCTGGAGCAGATCCTGGTTTCACCCCAGTGCTGTGAGCGGGGGGAGTGTGAGCAGCCAACCCACCACAGATGTAATGCCACTACACAACATCACTAATTGCACTGTCAATTAAGCAGAAATTCACACAAACCTGGTGTTGACTGTATGCAACTCTGCATTTGTCCCCTATTAATTTCTGCAGTTATTTTATAAGCAGCCCTGTGCTTGCTTTCATTACTCTTATTAATTGTGTATCCATCAATGAGTTGTCAATTGCATTCATGAATTGAACAGGAAAAGTCCACAGATTCCATGCAAAGGCTTGTGCACATACTCCAGGTCAGCCCTGTTCCTCTGTATTTACCACGACTGCTCTCTGTGAAACAGCTCCAAGCACAGCTCTGGTACTGCCATGAAGCATTTTTTTTCTGTACCAAAATACTACCAACATAACCAGTAATAAAACAAACCACCAGATTTGGACATTAACATAAAAACTAATCATGTTATTATTTTTACAGCAACAGTTCAAAAGCTCAGTGGCTGAATAATTATACCCCAACCTGCCATCATTAAATACGCATTAAAGTGCTATACATACTGCTCTGGGGAAAAGAGAGTTCCAGAAAAAAAGGCTAATTATCCTGAAAGGTAAGACATCATTTTCGGTAATAAAACTAAATTTACTGTAATTAAAAGCCAATTTTCAGCTTTGGTCTTTAAAGAAATATTAAGTGCTGTAATAAATACATATTTATCCTCCAGATTCACAAGATGGTCCCCCAAATGAAAAACACCATATGTGGCATCTTACATACTAAGCAAGTCAAGAAGTAAATTCCTACAGTATGAAACATCCTCACTGCTAGTGCTAGAGTAAATTTAGATTTGTAATAAGAAACTTAATGGAAATTGAAAACAAACAAACTGAAAAATAGTGATTAGTATCTCTCCAAATTTCCTATACAATTTCATTTGAGGAGCAACTAACAAATGCACAGTATTGAAATATTTCTTCAGACTAAATGTTAATGTTAGTTTGTGGTAGCAAATTGTAACAGGGGGTAAAAATTCCAGCAGCGTTCCACAAAAACTTCCCAAGATCAAATTTAAACAGCAATTTTTACCAAAAGGCTTTAAAAGTCACACACACTTTAAATCCTGCCTAGACACCATTGTAAGAACACTTACTGGACCTGTGGATGGCACAAAGAGCAAGAACAGTAAGAAAAGAGATCATCTAAGGCGACTCAAGGTCGCTCTTTTGGAAAGGGGTCACGGTTGGATGGAGTGGTTAAGCTCCCTTCCAAAAGCAGTAAAACAGCTGCACAGTGAGGATGTCCCACAAGGCAGGAGGTGACCACTCACACACACAAAGGTCTCCTCCTCCTCCCAGACTGCTCATCCAGCTCTTTAAAAACGCAGGCCATCACCAGCTCACCTGCATGAACCGGGGGATGGACTGCACGGAGAGGAACCCTCCTGTCCTGGGTTGCAGTGTATTCTATTACCATCTTCAGGAGCTGTTAAACCAGGTGGGGCTGTGTCCCTTACCTCCTCTCTCCAGACTATCTTCTGTTAATGGGCCAGCTGTCAAAACCAGGTGGGGCAGGGTTCCTTATCTCTCCCATGCCCCATCCTCCCTCTAGGGGGGATATCTCCTGTTAATGGCCCATCCAGTCTCACCACATGACTGACAAAATTACATCCTCCCATTGTGAGATGCCCTTCCCAGAGAGAGGAACCAAGCATCCCATCCTGGATATAAGCTAAGATTTCGAACACCAGAGGCAGCCCTTACCTACTGGATTCCCAGAGGACAAGAGCTACCACTGGCCCTCCAGGTGAAGACCAGACCTTTTCTACAGGATCACTGCTTCAACAGAACCATCTTCAGCAGAACTCTGGAGGACTGCAGCCACCATTTTATCGGACTGCTCCCAACACCCTGACTGACAGGGTGTCAGGTTGTATCCTGACTCTGTCAGGGGTCTCTTTTTGTACTATTGCATTTATTTTAGTTTTTCCTATTAAATTGTACTTCTGACTTGGAGTTCCTCACTGGTTTTGCTTTCAAACCAGTACACCTCCTCAGGAGCCACTGCCCAGCACCAGCAAAACCTGCATCACCAGCAAGCAGTCCTGGCCCCTCCTCAGCTTCCAGGAGCACCCATGCCCAGTGCTGGCAGCGCCTCCTGACCCACTGCTGCCCGCGCACGCACCCGACCCAGAGTGTTTTATCCAGGAGCAGGTGGGGGCAGGTCCCCATCTCCCCTCTGGCATCTGCTGAGTGCCCTCGTTGAGATGCTAAGCCTGTGGAGTGCTATTTTATCAGCTACTCATTGTTGGTTGTCTCCTCAGCAACATGCGATGAAGTTATTAGGAAATGGAGCAAGGCAATCTCCTGAGTTCCGTGGTCTGGCCAGAGTAACAGCTATGTTTGGAGATTGTTTGACCTCACCCAAACAAATAAATCTGCTTCCTTATTAGGGTTTCCAGCCTGCATGAAGCAGCAGGAAGCTAACGTATTTTCCTCTTTATTATGTCTCAGCTCCAGTCTCACCACACGAGTCAGAAAATCTAGATTTCAACGGAGATTTGGATCAATCCAGTGTTTTCTCAAAATCAGTATCAGTTTACTTAGCTAGAAAACACTTGGCTCTGGCAATAATTTCTCTCCCGAGTTAATTTCAGACTGAAATTTAACTTATTTAGTCCAAATTATGCATCTTGATTTTCTTTACATTCTTTGAGACTCTCAGAATGGGAACTAAGGATCAAGAATCAGAGAAAATTATTTCTAATATAAAAAGATAACATTGTATGGATCCATCTTCCTTCTCCTACAATGCTTGTTTCATTATTAAAGAAAACTGTCTTTAAAAAGTACTAAAAATCACATATTTTAGACTTATAAATTTCATCAGCTCTTAGAAATACCAATCTCTGGTCTAGCCTAAGAAATCTTACCCAATCTTCATACTCCAATGTAAACACTGTCCACTGAAAACACATCAAACTACTGGCCAAAACTAGAGCAAATCTGGACAGCGGCTGAAGTATGCTACAGATCACAGTATGGGACACAATGCCTCTTTTAGATGCACAGGTATTTTCCCATGTCTATACTCAGGAAAACCAGAGTGATTCATCACTGCAAAAAAAATTCCAAATGGGGTCAGTGGCTTCTGCACAGGGAGCCCTGAAAAGACCAAAGTTTTGCTGGTGGCATAACTTCATGAACCTGCTGCTTTGTTTGCAAAGCTTTACAGCCATGCTGTTGCAGGTGAGAAAACACATTATAACTTGACATAACTGATCAATATGTAAACTAATTTCAACTTCAATAAGTAAGGAGCATGTAGAAGAAAACTCAAAGAACCATAATAAAACTTATATGAGAGGAAAATGAAATAAAATTACTGTCATAAGGAGGTCAGAGGAGGACAAGAGACAGATAAATAGGTAAGGAGAGAGAGAGAGAGAGAGAATGTGTTGAGAACACAGACAGAGAAGGAGAAGCCAGTCCAACAGGGAAACATCTGAGCACGGGAAGGAAGCTGGGTACGATCCAGGCAAAGACTGGAAGGCTCTCAGAGGTACTGAGCATAAGCCAGCACCCCCAGATGCTCCTCTGCTAGCTAAGGGAATATAAAAATAAACATCTCCCAAAGACCAGAATACAGGTAGTATTTCAGCTGACACTGTCTTTGCTTAGTGTGCTGTTTTCTTGTCACAGCACGTGGCAGTGAACAGCAAACCTGTGGTGGAGAGAGGAGAAATACATCATGCTACCTATGTGAAATACACCATGCTACCTATGGAATTACACCCTGCTGTCACTGTGAAATACACCCACTATCCATGTAAAATACAGTCTGCCATCCATGGGAAATACACCCCATGATCCATGTGAAATACAGCCCCTATCCATGGGAAATACACCCCATGATCCATGTGAAATACACCCACTATCCATGTGAAATACAGCCCCTATCCATGGGAAATCCATGGGAAATACAGCCCCTATCCCCGGGAAATACACTCCATGATCCATGTGAAATACAGCCCCTATCCATGGGAAATACACCCCATGATCCATGTGAAATACAGCCACTATCCATGGGAAATACAGCCCCTATCCATGGGAAATACACCCCATGATCCATGTGAAATACAGCCCCTATCCATGGGAAATACACCCCATGATCCATGTGAAATACACCCACTATCCATGTGAAATACAGCCCCTATCCATGGGAAATACACCTCATGATCCATCTGAAATACACCCCATGATCCATGGGAAATACAGCCCCTATCCATATGAAATACATCCTGCTATCCATGTGAAATACAGCCCTTATCCATTGGAAATACACCCCATGATCCATGGGAAATACAGCTCCTATCCATGGGAAATACACCTCATGATCCATCTGAAATACACCCACGATCCATGTGAAATACAGCCCCTATCCATGTGAAATCCAGCCCCTATCCATGGGAAATCCAGCCCCTATCCATGGGAAATCCAGCCCCTATCCATGGGAAATCCAGCCTCTATCCATGGGAAATCCAGCAGGCTTTGTGCAGACCATCGACAAGGGGCTCATCCTCTGGTGCCACAAAATTTCCCCTTCTGCGCCTCCTACCCTGCAGGAGACTGTGTCACCAGAGGCATCCCAGAGCTCCATAAGCCCCTGTGCAGGAGGAGGAGTGTGTCTGGAGGTTCCTCCAGGAACAGATGGCCTCGAAGGCCAAGGCCCAGGAAGGCTGCTCTGTCGGGGTGGCTCTGGAGGAGAGGCTCTCGCGCGAGGAGGGGACGGCTGGCTGAAGAAGGCAGCCAGAGGGCCCTGCTGGGTGACAGGAGTGCCAGCAGTGCTTGGCAGTCTCCTCTGACGGTGAGGGGCCATCTAGTCCCAGCCCCACTCCGTCCCTGACCTTTCCCCTTTCTCGGTAACAAATCCAACCAGACGTATTTCCAAACCTATCCCCAGGCAGCTGTGCACCGCTGATTCCTGCACCTTCACCTCCAGCTCTGAGCCAAATGCTCGAGCAAGGGAGACCTGGAATAGCTTCCCCACTGCTCACAGGTGGCCTACAAGCACCATTTGAGTCAGCTTTCTTATAATTTGCATGAACAAGCTGAACAGCATTTTTGAAAGACTGACACCCAGGTCAACAGGTATGATTCAGTTTACCTAGATATACCTGCACGTAACTCTGACTTTAGCAACATTATCTGGAGAGATTTTGCACCTAATGCTTATAAACACCACGGTGCAGGACAAGTCCAGAGGGAATCCAGCAATTTGGTTCTATTTATGGCACTTCTCTAACATTGTTTCAGTTCCTCTTTTCCCACTTGGCACGTAGCATTCAAAACCAGTTTCCAAAGGAACATTTGTCATAAAAATTATAAAAGTCACTATTTTGGCATAGGGTTCAAAGAATAAAGAGGAGTCAGTTTTTCAGTGTTGTGTTTCCTCTTTTCCCAAATTATGATTCTACTCTTTCTCCTCTGAAGCATCCAGCAGCACCAGTTTTGAACTGGAAAGCTCTGATGAAGCCCACTTCACAGTGAAGGAAAAGCTGAGGGTTTTTCCCCTGCTATGATATTCCCACTGCCATAAAAACACAAGTGCTTGAGATTCTGAGCCTATACTTCAACAGAGCAGTTCGCCACTTTATATTTCAGCTCTGCATAACTGGGATGCAAAGGTGGCTCTCCCTGCCAGCTCGAGGCTGGTTACAGTAATTCACATAACCTTAACTTCTATAAAATTCCTTTGCAGACAGACAAGTTCAGTTTGCTCTTCACCACCTGTCCTAGCTTGACTTCATAGTCACACATTAACAAATTATGCTGTAAAATCAGGTATAAGAACTGTAATAAGGAGAAGGGAAGATTTATATCCTCTTTAAACTAGCTGTCCATGTAGGTTTTTGTCGAACTAGCGTGTACTAAGCTGAGTTCTCAGCTAAATCCGCCACTAAAATGAGCTCTCCAAATGAATTTCTTTTTCAGTACATTTCATTTCATTTCCCAAATGAGAGTTACGGGGATACAGTTGATGGACTGTCTCACTGAAAATTTCTTTCCTTGAATTTTCATGATTTTATATTTTTTACAAAAGCAGGCAAATCTTGAGAGAACACCCATATCCTCTTGGTCCAACAGGGAACTGTTAAAAACCTCGTCACTTTTGGAAGTCACAGTCTGCACAGACGACCCCATTTAAACGAGTTCTGTTCACATTACATTTCTCATTCAGCAATTATTATCTCTTCTCCTGACTTAAACAACTCATTTTGCTTCAGTTCACTGTATCATAAATCCAAATAGCTGAACTCATGCTCCATCTAAAACTTCATTTCATGAGAGAAAAAAAAAGAAAAGCTGTGGTTGCCTCTTTGATAAAATTAGCTTCTGCTAATAGCCTAATTCATTTATCCATTTCTTTTATCCTTCCTCTCCCAAGACTGTTAGATTTCTAAACTTTTTTTTTCAGTTAAACTTTTGATGTAACTTATCAGATATTATGGCTATCATCTCCACGACAGTGTAGAAGCTGCTCAGCACTCTTAAATATCATGTCTCAAAGAGCACTATGCACAACTTCATTTTCCACGTGCCCCTAGCACTTCTGCACACCTCTAGAGCTGGGCATTAATTAACCATGGTTGAGTGAGGTCAAACCTTTCTTCTCTAAGTGCAACCCTTTCTCTTACTTTGCCACTCGTAAATGGAATGACTGAAAAAAGGCATTCCTAAAGCACTTCCAGCATGAGCAGTGCTACTGTATTTCCATCAGCCAATCCATGTATCCATAGGATAAAGCTTTAGGGCTCACAGGCTGTGAGAGATGAAGAACAAAACAGCACAGGACTCGCAGTCTATCAAGATTCAGACTCACATCATCTCCCTAACAAGCTCCCTGTGTCACCACTGGGGCTGCAAAACTACCTCCAAACTTATGTCTGGTATCCTTTTTCCCACAGCGTACCCACTGCCATGCCTCTCCTCCACCACATCCTTTCAACCCAACACAGAGATTTCTTTTCCCACTTTTTGTCTTTTTTTCTTTTGTTCCTCTCCTTTTAGGAAAATGTATTTCTATCACACAAGAGCCAAGTGCAGCTCCAGAGACTTGATGAATAGGCCCAACATACAGACACATGATTTGTGAATATCATCAGCCCCATTTATCAGTGTGGAAACTTGTAGAACAGCAAAGTGCGTTGGCTCCCTAAGAATCCTGTTTCAGTCCCTGGGATGAAATCTGCTCCTCATGTTCTAAAGTCCAGTCATTTGTCAACAGACTCAGATTTGCATTTTCTATTTCCTTTCCTTTGTATTCCAGTCAGCTGTGGAGCTCTTCCCTTGAGAAATACCAAATTATCCACACTTAATTGATTTCTTATGTTGATATCATTGGCAATGTTAAAGTAGAAGAAGTAATTTGAGAACCAAAATGTTAACTGGAATCCAATAATTCTCGCAAAGCTGAAAAAACCAACAATTTGATCTCCTCCCATACAGTCTAGCAATGACACCAACAAACAGGATTGCTGTTGTTTGCATTCAAACACGACACAGCCATTTTCCACGCTGTTTTGGTTGTTTCTTGTGGGAACAGCGATACGAGACCGTCAGCTGATAGATAAACGAGCAGTTGGCACCCTTACCAGAGCAGACAAAGTCCTTCTTCTGCACCTCCGCCACGAGGAAGCCGCGCAGGCCGACGGGCGCCAGGCAGAAGGTGAACTGGCCGATGGTGCGGCGCTGCCGCAGCCAGTCCGACAGCCAGGCCAGGTGGCAGTCGCAGTGCAGGAAGTTGGAGTGCAGCCGCCTGCGAAAGACACAGCAAACCCACGGTTACTGGTGGGTTTTTAACTCTTTTAAGAGTAAGCCACAACGAGAGCGATCGGCTACCAGCCTGCCCAGCTCTCTGCTGCCATTTCGGTGGGATCACTGTAGGTTGTTGCTTTCATATGAGTCAGGGCTTGACTGTCCTCATTGCCATGGAATGTTATACGAAGGTCAGATATAGATTTGTGCTGTGCTGTTATTAATAATGTTTTGGAAAAATCAAGTTCGATGATGATCCACCTAGAGCTGGCCACTCTAGAGACAAAAATATGCAGAATTTAAGATTGGTCCATGTAATCACTTTGCCTGTGATTTCATATGAGAAAGAACTGCATGAATGTGGTATCTCTGAGTGAATTCAAAGGATGGCTTGTCCAAACATGAGGCCCAGGCTGAAGAATAGGATGATGAGTGATTCTTCCCTCTTCTCCCTCCTTTGGGGAGAGGTGGAGAGAGGCAGAGAGAGAACCCCTCCTCATTAGCTCAGTTGGTTGGAGCACAGTGTTAGTAACACCAGGGTTCTGGGTCTGATCCCTGTATGGGTCATTCACTGAAGACTTGGACTTGATGACTCTTATGGGTCCCTTCCAACTCAGAATATTCTGGGAAAAGACAAAATAAACTACCAGAGGCTAATTGATACCATTTCTGTTCCCCTGTTGCCTGTACAAGTTCATCAATGCTCTTTTTTCCTGTAGTAATTTAACACAAGCATGACAGATCTACAAGGAATTTTCAGCTCATGAAAGATCCACTCATGGGCAGCTCCCTGCCCAGCCTGCTCCACGCCTGGCACCAGGGACTTGCAGAAACATCATCACATCTGCAAAATGATGATGGGTTCAGGGAACAAATTTGGTCATTTAAATAGCTACCAAACTTGAGGTCAAAACAAAAGTCCAGGACATTAATTATTTCATTCCTGTAATGACTCATGCATTTGCAGTGTTGCACCAAATGAAATGATGAACCAGATTAAAAATCTTGTCAGAAATGCTTAGACAAAGCATTATTCACTAATATTACAGGCACACAATTGGTGCGCACCGGATTTAGCCTTGTCCATCCTCCAAAGAAATTAAATGTCTGTCTGTGCGCTGTCCTTACAGCACAGCAGCAGCTCAGCTCAGCAGTGGCGCCCGCGCTGACAGTCCCCAGATTTGTATGTCTGGGGTGGACAGCCACGATAAAGAAGGAAAAAAAAAAAAAGAAAAATCTGGAACTCAGAGTTTATCTTGTAGAGATGGAAAGCACTAATCTCCTGGGAGCACTGTAAAATATAATTGTTCTACAAGGATGGCTGGAAGACCTTGAGTTTAGGGATTGTGAAGCTATTTAACTGAAGTGGCAGTAAGTTAGATTTCTAGTAAAATGTTTGGCTATTATGAACCATTAATCTGCCTTTTTGTAGAAGAACAAATAAATACATAAATACCATCTAGCCAGAAATGATCCTAAGTAAGACTCTGTTGTAACCTAAGAGAGTCAGCATTGCATTTAAGTCCTCAGAGTCTCATCCTTCCCACCACAGCAGTCAACAAGGAGACTCAGGAGCATCTTCCTTCTGGAACTGGAACTGAGCTCATCCCATGCCATTCCCTGCAGCCCCTGTAAGCAGGCACGAGTGAGAAAAGCACAATTTCACAAAAAGGGCTAGGGTTAGGCAGTTTTCCAGTTCTGTGAGCTGTCTTTTTCCCCCTCACTAAATTGATTTATCTGGGTTTTGGGGGTTCCTGTTTCAGCAGTGCAAGCCACCACCTCTCTGCCTCAGCAGAGCCCTCCTTGTCATCGTCTCAAGTCTTTTTGCAGAGCTGCTCCATGGTTTGCTTTGGAGAGGAGATCATTTAGACACCCTATCAATCTTAACAAAGCAGCCTATCAGAATATATTTTTGATAATTATATTAATAAACATAGCCTCAAGAAGACTTTTCACAGTACTTCAAAAGCATTATAAACCAATTCCCTGTGAACACAAAAAACACTGAATTGATTTCGCACATTTTCAGTTTACCCTTAAATAAAAAAAAATTAAAGGAAACTATGTAATTACCTGTCTCAGCAGTAATTCACAGATGCAGAGACAACAGGACACTTACCATTAAGCAAATAGGTAGAGGGAACATGCTTTATCATAAATAAAGCTGTTTCAAGCAAAGGAAAGCAGATCAATAAAAACTAATTCCTGTCACTTCCAATCAAGGCTAAAAATCGATGAAACTTAAGAACAGAAAAGACAGTTAACTAAAAAATGTTAGCACAGAAGAGCTGATTTTAGTAAAGAATTCTTCAATGCTTCAAAACTTCCTGGCATTTTACCCTTTTTTTTCTTTCCCCTGAGTGCTCATGTTCAAGAATGTATTTTTTGTATATTTTGTTTTCCATTCTACAATGGGCAGATTGTTTGGAGAGCCATGAGGAGAAGCTGTTTATTCACAGGACCATCAGAGCACATGCAGCTGCAGCAGGAGCATCCCCAAAGGTCCTGCTCATGGATCTCACCAGAGTGTGAGAGAGACCCGTAGGGAAAACACTGCCCACACTGCACTGGGCCTCAGCTGATGGGAAAAAGGGCTCGTCCCTACTTAAGGAACATTCAGACCAGGGATTTCCTACAAAAACTTCCAAAAACAAAGCACACCTGAGTGGGAGGCTATTTGAGAAGGTGGACACACTGATCACCACGTTTTAAGAAAACAGTAGAGCCACCAAACTGTGAGGAACATCATTCATGATCTATTTCCAACAAGAAACTCTAGATAGTATTAACATCTTCCCCCAAACAGTATCTTTATACAAATTCCTATATTGACCTGCTAGGGGTACTGTGTGTAATTTGTCAGTATTTGGAGACTGAAATCTGTCACTTGATATTGATGAAACTGACTTTACAGAATGTAAGGTGAATGAATACAAATGCAAGTTTGCTAAAGTTGCCCTTTTATCCATAGACCCTAAATTAAATTTCCAGCAAATCCTTTTAGAGTGGGGCAGCATTCATGTTCTACAAAACGTGTCTCTCAGAATTCAATAGAAAAGCTTCCCTTTATAAATCCTATTTATGACTTCCTTCCCTTTTTTTTCTTTTCTTTTTTTTCCCCCCTTAATTACAGCAGAGGGGGATTAGTCAGTGTAAGTCTCCAGGGAGCTATATACAAAGCCATCTCTGAAATTAAACTAAAAGGAAAATGGCAGAAGGCACTGAAGGAACTGAGCTCTGCTAACAGACAAGACTGGCTAATCTGGAAAAGCCAGGCAAATTTTCTGGACCGCTGTGACTGAGTAAGAAAAGGCAAAACTCCAGGAACCTTAACTCCGCACCTTTATCTTCTTTATCCATTCTCTTCTAAGAGACAAACATCTCATTTCCATTTAATTACTTATATGAAGAACTAATAGTGTCTTCATTTGATGAAGAATGTAAATTTAAGTCAGAGGGTATCTTACAGAGATTGACATAAATAAGAGCCATTTTTCTTCGGTTCTGTTAATTTATTTAATATGATTTTAGACATGCATGCATAGCATCCTTGAAGTATTCTATTTTTTCAGTGGCACAGAAAATTTTCAGGCTAGCTACTAGTTCCCTTTCTTTGCATATAGAATTAAATAAATCTTGGATGAGTTTGAGGATCTGGAGGAAAAACGGGTGCTTTGTTTAGATGTGATTTTTCCTGAGGCTGTGTATTCCCTAAAGGAATAAAAAGAAATAATTTACTTAAAGAAAATGGTTTTGGTAGGCTATGGCTAAATTATACAAATGCTTAGTCTAATTTCACAGTCTTTGTATTTTGATCTACTAAAGAACAGATCTTTTCCAATGCAATGGCATCCAGCTCAAAAGCAAATGGATTTGATATAAGAGAAGCTTTTATAAAAAAAATCCATCAGAATAAGTGACATTTTGTTTCAGAAAGTTTCTGGAAAGATGCTTTTTTCATGTCCTTTAAAAATGCCTTGTTTCAGGAATTAGTATTTTGAATTTGAAAAGAATAAATGGGATTTAAACACAGGATATTAACGAAATTCAATAATTTGATCCATCTGAGCAGTTTTTACAATCTTGATGATGTTCCAGCTTGGAACACATTTCACATTATGGATTTTCCCATGGGGAAAAAAAAAAAAGCCAGTTTATTTTCCAGGTAAATTCAAAATCTTGACAAAACTGCCTCTTACTTAACACTCAGCAAATCCAGAACAGTGGCTCTCAGAGCCCTGTGGGCACCAGCCCCCTTCACCAGGGGCTGCCCAGCCCTGCAGCCACCCAGGCCCCTGAGGCAGCCTGAGGGACTGAAACGAGATTATCACAGATGACAAATAGCCAAAATTTGGCTTACAGCATCAGTATTGTATTGTAATATCAGAAGATCGTACTCACAGAGTCCTGATCTTTGGCATGTGATTGAAGCTGGTAACAGGAATGCGGGTGATGTTGTTATTGTTGAGGGTACTGTTAGGAGAGAAAAAAAAGAGAGAACAATAGATTGATCAGTTATTTGTATTTCTTCACCAACACACTATTTACAGAAACAACCTGTGAAAATTCTTGGCAAGCAGCAAGACACGGTCCCCGATAGCTGTGACAATTTGTGACATACCACGAAATATATTGCCCAGGGAAAGCAACCAACAGCAGCATAAGGATGGCTGGAGGTCACTGTTTACCATGTCTGGGTAACGAGGGGTACAGAAGACGAGTTTTTATCGGCTCCTGGAACAGATCCAGAGCTGTCAGTTCAGCTGCGACTTTGAAAACCCAGCGCTACCTGAGTGGGGGGACATGAGACCCAGGCACAGCACGTAAAGGGCTCGCTGTGACCAAAAGAGAGCTGCTGGCTCTCACAGGTTTGTTAGCACAGCCCGCTGACACGGACACACAGCTCCCACTGCTCCTCGGAAACACGCTGGGGACGGGCTCCCTCTCCTCCTGTCCTCATGAAAAAATACATGGGGACTGGACAGCCTGTAATCGAGTGTGTCCTGACCCAGGCACGGAAGGATCGCTGCTGCTCTATCCAAGCAGAGCCTAAAGGGAAAATGATCTCGGCTGCTGTAGGGACCCCCTTGGAGCTTCTCAGGAAGAATGAACTGACTCGATTACCATCAGCTGAGTGTGCTGCTCCCATTTGTGCAGCTCCTAATTATATCAATGACTCTCCAGCAAATTAGAAGCTATAAAGTTTATCAAGATGGCACAGGAAATGGAAAGCACTTCGATAGGGCGTAATTGCCATGCTGCAAGTGCACGGAATCTGCAAATACAGTAGCCAGTTTGTCATGAGAATGGACAGGGCCGGTGACCACTCGGTGTCCCAGCGTGGCCAGTCCTGCCACTGCCCATTTGAGACGTGTGGTGTCCACAGCACCAGGGCAGGGAGCAACCTCTGCTTTCTCCAAGGGTACAGAATTCCACAGGGTCCCTTTGGGAGAAGACAGTTGTCTTGGGGTGATTCTATGACCATACTGTATTCCCCATCGCCTGCTTGATTTCTAGTGTACCTTTAAATTACAAAAGGGAGAGAGAGAAACCGAGAGAACTCTTCAAAATGGCTAACTTGACCTTATAACTAAAATGTTTTGCATTCTTTTCTCTCCCGATTCTAACAACATTTAGGTTTTACCTACAGAAAGAACTCTAAAATCCATAGTCCTCTTTTAAGTGACAAAAAAAAGGGTTTCAATATCCTTTTTTCCCCATGACAGCGGGAGACTCTGTTTGTTAAATAAATAGTTTTTTTCACTTTCACTCGAGAAATTATTTTCCCGAACCTGTGGGGGAGGTGCTGCCGGGGCCTGCTTACCTAACAAGCAAAAAAAAAAAAAAGAATGACACCCCTCTCGAATTATTTCCTCCTGAATTTGTGTCCAAACCAGCACAACAGTGCTTTTGTGTGTTTATGTATGTGCTGAAGAAAATACCTGCTGAAGCAACTTAAGGGCATGTCATCCTTCCCTGAACTATTTGGCTGTTCCAATGTAATCTATTTACATGGGACATTTAATCAAAAGCTCTAGAAAAGTTTTCCAGGAGCTAACTCTCTTTCTTGGTCATCTGCCAATTGAAAAACATTTTTACAATTCTGCCTGGAAATCCCTTGGCAGAGCCATCATCTAAAACGTCAGCAGATTACAGCTAATTAGATTTTACCCTATTAAGACTGGGTTTTGGGTACACAGGAAGACACACACACACATTGGCAAAGCCAGGAGGTTGCAGGGTACCCTGGCTCTGCACAGGCACACTCAGGAGCAGGGTGGGAGCAGCTCTGACACTGGCAGCTTGTTTTGCTGCTGCTGCTGTGCTGCATCCTGGCAGGACAGCGCCTAAGCACTCTGTCAGCAGGATCAGAGCTGATATTCCAGCCCAGTGCTGCACCAGATGGATGCCCTGGCAATCTGGAGCCAGCTTGGGGGCTGACATACCCATGACAGCAAACTGCACCAACAGACCAAAATTACCCTTCCTTTCCAAATCTGTGAGCAGAGAGAGTTATGTCAGTAAAAGCAGAGTTTTGAAAATCTGGAATCTGCATGTGAGATCTGCTGCCAGGGATCTGTATCAGTCAAGTCACACATGTTCACACACCAGGCTGATAAGAGCTGTCAGTCTGAGCACATGATAACTTATAGTATAACATGCAGTGTTCATTCCAGATCCTCTGGAAAACCTGAAGGTATTAAAAATTGGACAAGAAACACACAGCCAAGTACTGGGATCAATGGGTGTACAAACTACTGGGTTTGTGGATTCAGGTTCTCAGTGTGCAAAGATTCAAAGGCAGTCTACTAAAAATGTAAAGGGCAAGAAGAAGAGGGAAACACTGTCAACTTCAGCAGGGGAGCTGGAAGTCAGCTCCTAGAGCTGTCAGCCCTCTGCCAGCTGTGCCTCGCAGCCTGCAGTCTCTGCTGTTCTGTGGCTGCAGTGCTGGCAGCAAGCAGCCTGAGCACCAGTGTTCATCTGCAGGGCTGAAGCTCTGCCTCTCGATCCCTGCTAAGGCCACGGTGACAGCTCACGTCCCACCGTGGCAGATTATACGGTGCAAAATGAACCCTTCTGTCATACAATTGCTAGTGCTCCATTACCTTATTTACCCAGTGATGTAACCAAAGCCTTGTGTGGCCAATGAGCAAAAACAAGCCTGTACAACAATTTCAGAAAGTGAACAGACCCACTGAGAGTGCATGAACCAACCCACCCCTCAGAATCTGTACGTGTTTCCTCTTTACATGTCGGGAAGTCCAAACAGGGCTCAGAAATGGAATTTATAATTGCACCACCATTTTTTTTTCCGTGTTAACATAAAAATGCAATTCTGAGACAACCCTCTGCGTTAGTTGCCTGTTACATTAAAATGAGTTATGCACTCGGATGGAAGATTTTAGGTATGCCGTGATAAATAAAAGCCACGTGTAAAGTCAGCTCACAAACATTAAATCACTGACGTAGCTGATGTCTGAATCAGTCACACATGGCACTATGGGAGTCATAGGAATTCAAAAGAGATTTTCCTATTGATTTCTAAAGGATGTGGATTGGATTCAGGCAGAACAGGCTGTGACAGTGAGCTTCCTTCTGCACTAGGGCAGAGAACACCTCCCTGTCTCCCAGTGCAATTCACCTGCATGCAGAAAGGTCACCTGTTACTGTCTGACTTGATGATTCAAAAAATATTTTAAAAGTTCTTAAAATATTTCTATTTAACAGACAAAGCATTGTTCCAAACACACAGCATTTCTGCAAACAAGATATCAAATGAGAGTGGCTCAGGTTTTGAAAAGGTTTCAGATACTTGTTTATTTTCAAATAAGGAAAGGTTTCCCATAGTCCATTGACAAATATATAACCCTTCTTCTAAGAATCCTAAATCAGCACTGGATTAATATTCTCCTTAAACACAAATTTGAGGGATAACTCTAGCAGACAGCTACTGCACAGATGACTTAGTAGAATACTATTTCATTGATATTTAAATGTTAACCATAATGAAGGCAATAAAACATCTATGATAACAGCAATTATTTCAGAACAGAGGAGGCCAAACACTGCAAAGGGCACTAATTGCCAGTGAACTGTCTGCACTAGAGCCCAGCTGGAGCTGCAGGAATTTAACCCTGCTGCTCTGGCTGCACAGCGCTCAGCTCCCAGGCAATGGCAACTCTGGAATGGGAACGTGGTCAGGTAGAGATGTGCTCTAGAGACATCCTGCAAAGCTTTCCATCACGCACATGATTCCTTCCCAGCAATGATTTTTAAAGAGATGTGTCCTGACCAGGGTGAACACACAATACAGAGGCATTTTTAGCACTCGAAGGGAAAATATAAATGATTCTCCAGCTGTCTGCTGGCTGCGCCAAGGTCCCAGCCTCAGACTGATCCACACAAAATTCAAATCCATAGAAAGAGATTTGTAAATACCAGGAAGCTGTGAGAAATACAAATTCCAGAATCTTCTGACTCCTCCAGAATCATATGGGTAAACATATTCTGCTGAGTGGTCCTCAGCCTTATACCTCCCAGCTCTTCCAGAACCCAACATGTCCCTTGAAAAATCACTGTCCTCTCATTTAGAAGTCCTCTCCCTGTAAACTATTCACACCCAAAACGCTGACTCAGGAAACTGGAGCTATACACAATATTATTTATGCCAGCCAACTTCCCACCTTGGGCTGTGATCCTTGTCAGATCTTGCCGGGTAAGCAGAAGCAGACTGCAGCAGTCCTAAGGATCCTCCAAGGACTACTTGGAAGATGCATAACGTGAGCTCAGCAACCTCCGAGGTGGCACATCCTCCACCACTGTGAACTGTCACAGTCCCACTGACTTCAATTTACAGCCCCAGAGGACCTACTCTCCTAACTCACTGCTCTGCCAGTCGCCCAAACTGGCTACAGGCACACGTGGAGCTGCCTTCTTCCTTCTGAAGAATAAAGCTGATTTATAGCCCCTACTAATCAGAATTTTCCTAAAGGAAAGAGTGCTCAGTCTGCAATCCTGTCACGATTTGAAAACAATTACTTATCTCCTTCCTCAAACTTTTGGTGCAAATTTAAGTCCATGCAGTTGCATTTTTGTTCTCTTCTGACTTGCTCCAAATTCATGAACACCCCTGCAGTTCCCTGACACAGAGCTGTTAATTCCAGACTCCATGTAATTACATTAAAATCACTAACCTGCAGAAACGACTGGCATGTCTGTGGTTTTTCCAAAAATATTTATGCATTATTCTTTATACCTTTCTCCATCTTCCTGCATAGGACTGATGAGAGTCAGAAAAAAATGATACTTCTAATGCTAGGGGAAATCACACAAATTTTATGGCAGAGACCTTGAGAAAAAAGGAAATTACTTAAATTTTGAACCCTACTTATAGTACAGGTATTTTATTTTAAAAGCTCAGAAATAATGAAGCACTCTTTCAGGTCTGTTGGTCTAATTCAGAGAGCAGAAATCCCAGGCTGTCAGGTCAACATTCAACCTCAATTCTGTAAATGACAGACTACACAGAGATTTTGTTTCCCTTACCTAGAATTCAATTAATATAATTAAGAGCATATAATAAATATCAGAATGCCTGTCAACTTTTTAATCTGCAATAATACTTCTGTGACAATATATCCATGTGCTGTATTCTGGTTTAGTACCAAAAGGATTTTCTCTGACAGAAAATGTTACACAACGCAACAGAAATATCTGAAACATTAACTATTTGGTAAAAAGTGACTTTCCTAATGTTTTCCAGTCACACTTCAAGTAGGAAAATGCATAGGAGGGTTGGGGTTTTTTTGTTTAACACACAACACTGAAGACAATACCACCTGCTACATCCTACCTTTTAAAAAAATATTCTGGTAGCCTAGTTTATCATTGGCAAAATGAAAAACCACTATGCAGATGTCCATTTTCTAAGTACAAGGCATTTTCACAATGTGCATCAGCACAGTGCAACAGCCACAGTGATGCTTCTTGTTTCCAGCCTGAACAGATTCAAAGGAAAGGGGCAGGGGAGAACCTGTTGGGTGCTGAAGATGCCCCCTGCTACTTGGCAGTAACAGAGAATGGTTTCCTTTCCCGTTCCACAAAAAAGCTGATCAGCAAAACAGCTAATCAAAGTGAGAAACTTCAATTCAAACTTAATTCAAATTGAGAAAACACTTTCCCCCAAGGCTTAATAAGCATCTCCCATAGTTACTAGAGGCCTGCTGTGCTGGCCATTCAGGTTTTGGTCCACACCAGGCTGGTTTTTTGTCACATTTGGCTGACGATGGGACACCACAGCATCTGCAAAATTCTCAGTTAGAAATAAACATTCAGACCCATTTACTGATAGGTAAATGGAGAAAGAGAGCTGCAAAGGCACCAGCTCAGGTACTAGATTATTGCTGGTTTTGAATGCCTTTATGTTTGGGCACTGTGGACTCTTTACAGGTTTCTAATACACAGGAGTTGATATCAGAAATCCTACAAACTCCAGCCCTTCTTTGGCAGCACAGGCTTCCTTCTGTCTGTGGGCTCCACTCTAAGTTAAACAACGATGTTCAGTTCCTTTTCTCACTTAAAACCTCTCTCAATACCTTGTGAAAAGGTGGTGCTGGGTTACCTCCCTCTGTGATAAACCTGGGTTTTGAAAGTGAGACACTGGAACAGAGCAGCAGAGCAAAGGGACAAGGCTGGTGGGGCAGAGCTGCAGCAGGCCCTGCAGCGCTGGCAGCACTAACAGCTGACATTTCCTTCTGTCTCCTCCAATTACCCCACTGCTCTGTCACGGGGTGCTCCTGGCTGTGTGTAATCCCCGTGTTGTGTGTCCATAACACCATGTAATTGGGCCTAATGCAAGATTATTATCCATGTGCATGCAATGGATAGCTACAAATGGTGTGTCTGCAGGCTGGGAACGTTCCCAGGAGTGAATTACTGTCGTACTCCCCGATTACTGCTTCTCCCACAACTGCCATGGCTCCCAGCTCCTATCCCCAGTGCAGCTATACATCCAGTAAATGAGACCAGGAAATTTATTCCGACTTAACCAAGGCATCTCCAAGCATAATTAAGCCTCTCATGTTAATAGGGTTTTTTCTTATAATGTTACTTCTACTCAGAAGTGGGTGAAGTGAGGAAAAAAAAAAAAAAAAAGAAAAAAGCTGAACAGCTCTGCCTAAGTTGGCAGTGGAGCTCAGGAGACAACACTGCTCTGTCCCTGGCAGTGCCAGAAACACGACTTCTCCAAGACCTCAAAGCTTTGGGGTGTGTCTCTCTGTGCAGAGCTGGTAAATAAAAGTGAAGGAATCTTTTCCCAGTGTACACGTGGACTGAAACTGTTGGGCCTGTGCAAGATTAGACATCACCACCAGTATTTATGCACATAAAAAGGAGGATCTAAGGGTCTGTCTGAAATACAGAGACGAAACATCAATTTGGGAGACTGCATCAGCAGCATAATTTAGCACTAACAGTGCCAGTACCATAGACCTCTGTGTTACTTTTAAACCTGCATTCAACTATATAAAATACCACTGCAAAGGAAAAAGACATCCTCTGTTCCTTGTATTCACACAGGAGTCAAGAAAAGCAGTAACAGCTTTAAATTCCAGAAAGAAGGATTTTCATTAGATATAGGGAAGATGTTTCTTACAATCAGTATGGGAAAAACACAGAAAAGAGCTGTTACAGAGCGTGCAGCCACCAGGAGGGAAGCCTGTAATAAAATACTAAATGAATCCCTGTCAGGAATGGCATTGGATTCGATGGGCCTGCCCCAGGGAGGGATAGCGGATGACAACTTCTGACCTCCTACAGCCCTTACCTAGCACCCGATATAACTAACAGCAGCAATTCCAAAAAGTGAATCTAAGTCCATATTTAGTAATAAACCCAAGACTTGAATTTTACACACTGCCATAATTAATGTTTGTAATTAACTTTCAGATTGCAGGGCAAAAGAAGCTATATATCCAACAGCTGTAAAGAGCTATTTTTCACACAGGCCAGGAGGAATTTGCATTGAATTAAATATTTACAGTTTCTTATGGCCTCTGATGAAAAAGCAAAGTGGCTTTGGCACTCCATCCCTCAGCACTGAGTGCAGTCACCCTTGGCTTTCAAGGCATCCAAGGTCTGCTCGTTAGGCAATGCCCAAAACCCAACTGCTCTGAGTCTCCTCTGAGCTGTGGTGAGCCCCAAGTGCCTCTTGTGCTCAATTCCTTGATCTTACCACAGACTGTTTAAGTTAAAGCCCACAACTACCATGTGGGCAGATAATGAAAGCAACTGATGCTGCGCTGATTAATCCGCTACCCTGCACTGTTAGAAAACAGAACGGTCTCACAAGGGGCCTTATTCACTGACACAGAGCAGCAGAGCTCTGAGCTGACACCTCAAATTAGCAGCACAAGCAATAACAGCTGGGGGTTTGTCTCAATATTTGGACCCAACTCTAAAATGAGTTGGCACTAGACAAGTGCTATTTTTAAGCACAATGTTAGCCCAGGCAAGTAATGGTCTAAATAGCCTCCAGGTGACACAAAGACTCCACTAAAATAAAAATAACTGGTTGCCAATTTGTGGTTTCTGTTCTAGTATTAGTCATTTGACAATGTGTTCACAAATGTTCTCATCACAGCAACGTGAGAGGCTCCAGTGTCATTAACTTGGGAAGCTGACATCAGAAATATGAATATCTCAAGGATACAGAGGAAAGAAAATCTTCCTTTTAGAAATGTATGGAAAAAATAAAGTAAATAGGCTTAGCACAGAATTACGCACAAAACTGCCAATGGTGTTTACTGCTGCAATTGCCTGGTTCTTCCCATTCTGTGGCTAATTTTAATTTGCATATAACTGTCAGATTTTAACTATTTAAGCTTATTATAAAGGCCAGATGTTTAAGGCAGATTTTTTTCCCTTGAAGGAGTGAGATTACTTTCAAAAACATCAGGCTTTTGGGAAACGGAGTTATTATAATAACAGATTCTCTGTTTGAAATGCCGGTTTTGTCACCTGGCAAGAACCAGGATGATCCCATTTGCCCACAGTGATAACTTTAGGGCATATTAACTTAAGTCTTGTAAGTGCTGCCTTAATTCTCCCTAGAGTCTGGCTGTGCCTTTCGCTGGAGTCTTTGGGACAGGCAAGCTCAGGAGCTGAGGTTAAGAGCAGGGGAGAGGGAAAGAGAGGACACACAGCAAGAAAATGTTGGGCAAGATATCCAGCTAAAGAGACTGGGACTAGGAATCAGTGGAAATGGGCAGGAGGCCAGAAAAAAATCACATGGGCCAGCACGCCAAAGGTTTTATTGTCATATGTGAACAAGCATGAGCAAAATTAAGGATTTTGGTGATGTATGGCCAGACCTTTCTGGTGTTACCTTTAGCCCTGAATTTATGTCAGATATGCACATACGCATAATTATGCCTGAATTTATTTGCTTACACTGACACTCAGATAAATAAAATATTCCAAAAGAAGATGAAGTTGAGAACGGGGTAAGGTAAAATAAAACATAATAAAGGTTATACAGGGAAGTATATATATATATACTATATATAGCTTCCACTAGCTAAACATAAATTTAGATTGTGTACGTTGTTAAGTGTTAAATCAAGAACGTCATTCACGTGGTCTTATATGAAATGTCTTACTGCTTCCCTAAAAGAAGTTGCTCTTTCTGTGCACAGAAAGACATTGCTATTTTCCCACACAATCAAATCACCTCTATCAGCTTTACAAAATTCATGTACCAGTGGCATCTCCCAATTCTTTCTAACGTCTATGCCCAGTGAGAGTTGAAAAAGCTTTTTAGAGAAGTTTCAATCAGCTTTTCAATCTTTTACATGGCACTTTAATTCTAGGCAGAAAATACAAATTCCATTCAGCCTGAATTAAAATATAAAAGCATTGGTGCAAAGACAAGAGAATGCAGGCTGAAATTATTCTGCCACTGCTTTATTTCTGAATGAAGGATTCTCCAAAGAGTTTTTCTTCTAAACTCAAAAAAAGCAAATGGAACATTGGCTTTCCTTTTTTTGTTGTTGTTTTTAAAAATCAAGAAATTTTCTCAGGTCTTTGCCCAAAGGCTACGCGTTTTTCAGGACACTGTATTGGGAATGCCTGCTGTGGCTCTAAGTTCCAAATACATCCAGAATTTTGATTCGGACTAAGAGAAATAAAAGTATTTCTGCGAACACGGAGTAAATGCTTTGCATCATTAGGGCGGTTTTGATGTTTCTCTATGGTACCAAATTTCTGATATTACTGCCTAGAACCACTGGGAACAAGTCCAATTGTCATAATACCCAGACCAATGTCTGCTGAAGTCAGAGCAAACCTCATTGCTGATTTCAGCAGGGAGTGAACCTAGTCCCTGCAATCCATTTATTTAGGCACAGATTTTTGCAGGAACCACAGCAATCAAAAATATAATTGCATTCCATTTAAACTCCCCTATATTTTGTTTCGTAGATTCATTTGAAAACCTCTTGTTCAATGAATTAATACAATAAGCTTTCAAAACAATTATTTTACTTTAATACCAATTCATTGTTAAGTAGAGATGGTTTGGGTTTTTTTTTTAGGTTATACAGAGATCTCTCATACCAAACATGGCTCTTGGTGTCACTCAACTCCATGCACGTCAGGTACTGTGGTTTATGGATTCTGTGCTACTCCTGACAAAATCAATGGAAACAGGACTGTGTTCTCAATGCATACAGAGGTCTGAAAGCCTACCAGAGTGAATTTATGGAAAAGATGAAAAAAAATCAAAAACATGAAGTCAGATTATACAAACCTTAAATTTGTTGCATCAGCTCATCAGCAAAACAAGAGTTTCTCAGGTCCCTGCCTAAACAGTTGTTTCAGGTTAGTCCTTTCTGAAGCTGAAGCCGCCTTATAAACACAATCCAATTCAAACTAACACAGTTCAACTTCACGATTTGAAAGGAGCAAGCAACTTTGATCATTTGTTCAGGCTGATGGCTTTTAATGATGGAGATTTCCAAGGTAAAATGTTCCAGCATTCAGTCAGCTGAGTGCTACTATTTCTTTACAGGACTTCACCAAAAGACATTCTAAAGAAATTGATTAACATTGGATCAGAAAGGAACAGTATCATTCTTCAAAGCCGTGTTTTAATTTGTCCTGTTCTGAGTACACTGCAGCCTTAATGCTACAGCTTTATGGTAAAAGCCTCTGTTCTGACAGCCTTCCCCCCACAAAGAACACAGCCCTCCACACTCCTCCGAGTAACACACCAGCAACAGAAAAGCCATTCCAAGCGGCAGACAGAAATTAGTTGCCCTTTTTGAGGTAGAGAAAGTGACAAAAATGGACTTCTGCATCCGTTGTCAGGGCTCTGTGGCAATGTTCAGGTTCCTTGGGGTGGTCCCTGTGCCAGCCCATGGCCACCTCAATGCCGCAATGCGGCAGCACCGGAGCGACTGCGGGAGCCTGCGGGGCCCGCGCTGCCCGCTGGGAACAAAGAGAGATGAGCCACCAACCCCACCAGTGACACGGCACTGCTGGCAGTTTAGCCCCAGCACTGGTGTAAAAGGTTTTACCAACGCCTTGTAAGAGGCGGTGATGGGAATCCGTGGAGAGGGGGCTGCTGGAATCCCGGGGTTCAATTTTTCCCCAGCAGCAGAACTAGCAGGTCGTGCAGGCAAAATAATGCCCCTTATTGCTCTGGCCAGAGTGGCCACTCTGATTTCAGTGTCTCAGCTGCCCCTGAGTTCCCAAGGCCATTGGCATTCCCACTGGGAGAGAGCAGCAGGAAGAGATCTTCCATAGCTCCAGCAAGAGGACAACGGGCATGGTGCGGCACAGAACCGCACAGGCAATTCCTGGCTTGGGACAGCAGAGGAAGGAAAACAAGCAAATCTTTTAAAGACAGAACACTTCACCTTAACTGCCAAAAGAGCCTCCCCAAACCTGCCTCCCCTAGGAGAGTGAGAAGATATGTTTGGAATAATTTTATATTCTAACAGTACGTGATGCCCCTATCCGCAATTCACCCATGCTGGAAATAAAGGCTAAAATACAGGGTAATATAAATCCACATGAATGAAATAGGGAATGTGTGATACACACATTCTGTGAATTTAGACTTGCATGTATGAACAGTTGTTAAGGAAAAGTTACATTTAAAAAAGAAATAAATGCTTCCAAAGAACAAAGACTACACGTAGTTTCTAGACAAGGGCAATTACGTTTCTTGGTGAAGCTGGAAAGGGATCTGCTTTCCATCAAGATTTTGTTTTAAAAAGGCATTAGACAGTGCTTGTGTGTATCACACAAGAAAATGGTCAATATGTTTAAAAATGCCTATCTTTCCAATTTTTACGTTTCTCCCAAACTCCACCTGCCCATGAGAAGCAGTAATACCTGCTCATATTCATGCAATACAGGTAAGAAACCGTAACAATCTGAACAGCAAATACTCACAGTGTTTCATTTGCCTCCAGTCCACAGAGTGAAAAAGTGCAAAATAAAACACATAGAAAAAATTCGACGCACCCATGATCTGTTCAGGAATATTCTACAAGCGCGAGCAGTAGCTAAATAAAAGGAATCGACTGTTCTCCACACATGGCTGTTTCTCTGTAATATCTGCATGCACCCAAAATAAAATATACCTGCCATCGTGAAGAGTCTGTCCTACCCGTTTCGGCTGGAGTGCCTCACCTGGCTTCTAACGCCCTTCCCGTGGACGGGAAGTCGGGATGTCTCGCAGACGAGATGGACCCAACCCTTTTAAGACACCACTGGAATTGCCCAAGGAGCCAGTAGGAAGCGTGGGTGCTGCGGCGTGGGCTCCCCCTCCCCAGAGCCCGCCCAGCCCGCAACCGCCTCCTGCACCAACGGGGGCTTCTCGCGGCCTCCAAAGCGCCGTCGCAGAGGTGCTGCATTGCGGCAATTTATCGATCGCAGCAGCCAAGTCCAGCGCTGAAAGCCATGAACCAGGGCTGCTTCCCCACACTCCCTTCTCCCAACAAAGCCCTTCTGGTGTCAGACACAACCCAAAGTTCTAGTGGCGAACAGAAACGTTGCCCGGTCTGTGCTGCTTCACCCCTCCGGCACAGCCATCAGCCTGGCTTCCTCAGTGTTCTCTTTGCCCTCAAGCAAACCCCACTCCAAGCAACAGCCTGGCGCTTGCAGACCAAGAAGTCTCACCCCACCCAGCACTGAGAAGACAAGGGGGATACAAGAGATTTTAAAAAGTTCATGGCGCAACTGAACATCGTGTTCTTCAATGGCTTTATGGAGCCATTGATGCTTTCTCAACTGACCAAGCCGTTTTCTCAGGTGTCTCTAAAACACTCGAGCAACATGGTACCTCATAACAAAGGTTTCTGGATGGTCTCACAGCATTTTTAGATTTATTTCTAAGGACCTGCAGATGTCCCAAGCGTGGCCATCCATCACTCATAAAGACTAAAAACAATGCATTCAGATTATTCACCCCAAAATAGAAATGTAAGAAAAGTAATTCTGCTTCAAAAATATTGAACCAGTTAACAAGAAATTGCTTCATTTATGATAACTTAATTAACATAGAAATTGTGATTATTTGTCTTCAAATGACTTCGACATTATTTTATACTTCCATCCTTCAAACAGCTCTTAAATGTTCTTTTTTTTTAAACCCAGGACTAGATAAGCTACATAAATAAAATCTAATTTATTTTAATCTTATTCCTTTAAGGTTTAAAAATTATTTTTCTTGATTTAACCTTAATTTAAAAATGCTCTCATCATCACATATACTTGCACACATATATACCTACATTATATGCATAACCTTTTAAACAGCAAGAAAAAAGACACTATTTGATCTTTAGATCAGAAGCAGGCTTTACTAAGGTGGTTTTTTTTCAGGTGCAGATATAGTTATCTACTTCACTTCCAAGCACTTCCAAGCTATCTCCATATTACTGATTTGATTTCTAATTTATTATAGGCAAAATATTATTGTCCTAGCTAAAAATATTGGATAGTGCCAGTAATATGTAATGCATGGTACCCCAGTCCCTGCAGCTACAGTTTAAGGTAAAACATCTGACACCTTGCTTGAATTGGGAGCTCAACAATCCTGGTATACAGAACTCCCATCGTAGTTTCACTCCCTCTTTCCAGGCTTCTGAGCCCTCCCTTGAATAAAGACCGGCTACAGCTCAGAGCCTTTGTCTGTGTTGAACTCAGCAGAGCAGAGGGACAAAAGCAACCTCTGAGAAAGCCAAACCATCTACCCCCCTACTGGTCACACACAATGTCTTTAGCTGCACACAGATTAAAAGGGAACAGTTGCACGTTTTGAAATGTTTTTTCTCTTGATCATTTTTCGCTGTTGTGACTGTGCCCAGAGGAAGCAGGAGTTCCCCCACGCACCACCAGCTCTGGACCCCAGACGGTGTCACAGGAGGGCTGAGGACATCCTGGGATATTTGACAGGGACATCACAGGAACCTGTGGTGCACACGCATGCAGCCTCCCCCCAGCCACGGAGGCTGCATTGATGCTGACAGAACCACATCCAGCTCCCGGAGTATCGTCATCCTGCTGCTTTGGGGAGCCATAGAAACAATGAACTGCAAAGTACGGCATAAAATAATTGCTCATCTACCTTGAGCTCGTCATGTTTCCTCAGAACTGTGTCATCACCTCAACTTTATCAGCAATGAGTTTCATTCCATCCTAGTCTTCAGCTCAGCTCTTGGTTAAGGTGTTGAGCTGAACATCAGCATTAAATACACAGCTGAGTGTCCTCTGGATTAAGTCGTTCACATTCATTTGACTTTCAACAGTCAAAATGCTTGTTCTACATCTTTTATATTACTGATGGAGAAACTATATTAGTCAAAGGGGAGGGAGGGCAGGTCACAAGATGAGCAGAGCATGCAAATGAAACAATTAATATCATGGGAGAGAAGGTTTGCCAGAAATCTCTGTCTCTCCTGGAGTTTTGACTTTGGAATCTCTCAGAGCAGTGACTGCAGCACCAGGCTTAAACGACACAACCCATAAAACTGGGCTTCCACAAAAAGCATACTGGTCAGTGATTCATGGAACTAATAATTCTAACCTGGCACTGCTCTTATCTTGATAAGTTCTGCAGCCTGTATGGCTCCAGGCTATTCTTAAAGGGAAAAATAACCCTCCAACCTAATGGGGCAGAGAAGGAGAATGAGCACAGCATTCAACTGCTACATATGCTCCAGAAAGGGGAAAATCCATCTTTTCTAAATATGTAACATAATTAGGCATCCAGACCAAGGACTGACAGAAACGTTCATCAATTTGTGAGGACATGCCTGGAATGCGGCAGGATTAGCAAAATCATTGATCAATGAATTTATGCAAATATATTCTCCCCATAAAGAGAGAGTTACATTACATCTGTAACAGGCATCAGTGATTTCCAGAGACCCTCTCTTAGCCTCTCTTATTTTATCTCGGCTGGCCTTTGATATAAAGCCTGTCACCATGGTGCCATCTGGATAGTGTTCCTTTCACCATGCCGTACTTCCAACCTCCCATTTGTAATCTGCTGTACAACAGAGGTTATCTCAGATTTCATTTCCACATCTCGAGCAGGGACACCAGATCTCCCACGGACATGCATCAGCAAATAAAAAGATTTCTTATCAAGCAACCATGTAAGCACCCCATCTTCCCTCCATCAACTCATGCTGATTATGCATCTCCTTTTTCCTAGGGTGCACTGGGGGGGCACTCCACTTTCTAAAGTTCACCCAAAAAAAGGCATTTCTGTAGCTAATCTTATCTCTGACTGATTTATGTAACTGAAACCATGCAGCAACCACAGCTGGGTTCTTCAGGAGCATTTCTCCTTCCCTTACAGACCGACAGCGATACAGGACGCAGGAAGAATGGGAAGAGCAGAAACTAAGGGACAGTCCAATAAATAACAGAGTAATGAGAACCGGAAATTCCCATTTGCCCACTGATACCTCTCTACTCTGGGCACATCATTTCTCTATTGCCAAACACACTCTTGTCCTTCCTCTGGCATAACTTGATTGTCTGTGAGACAAGCTCAACACAGAAAATTGTGGATACTCCTAGAAATGCCAAACTCCTTGTTTTTCACCTAATTTCACTAAGCAGATGCATATGTCAATTACTCATACACTACCAATAGTTACTCCCTTCCACTACTTTTTATTACATGTATCACTTTTACATGTTGACTGATGAAATAAGTAAAGATTTTAAATTGCTTTTATTAATTTACATACATTTGAGCTAATATACACCCTTGGGTAAAAAAACAACCCCAAACAAACCAACAAAACAAACCCAAAAAAGTCCCAAAACCCAAACCACAGAAAACATAAACAAAAAACTGCAATCATTTAAATTTCACTGTACTCAAGTATAAGTAAACTAGCTATGCATATCATTTGACAAAGAATTCTCATTTTCATTATTGTATTTAGGCATTTTGGTATCAGTTATAGGAACATAATTTACAGAGTTCAAATTTGATCCTGATTGCCTCAACCGATCGTAATTTCCAGCAAAATAGAGGAAATCACATTTGTGTGGCATTTTCAGGCTTTCATTAAGCAATGACATCTCATATATTTAGAATTATGTCATGACTTTCGCTCCCTGTCTCTCCAGGTTGTGAAAGCAAATGAAAATCTTCTGTCTAGTTAAGACATGCCCAGAATAGCATTTTGCAAATAAGTAAAACTGACTGTATAACTGAGTGTTCAGCATACAGAGGCAACCCTAGGAACAATTAAATCCTGGCTGTAGCACAAAATATTGACTCATGTTCAGAAAAGTTCTTAAAACTTTGCTATGACAAAAGGCAGTGTGCATTATAAGCACACCCATCCATGACATCTTTATTAGAAATGGCGCAGACTAAGCCTTTTATGAAAGAACGGTTTATAACACGAACACATTGAATCCAAACAAGGAAAGCAGGAATAATCCTGATTTTTACTCACTGGAAAAATGCTTGCAATGCCTGGACGTGGCAGACAATGCACAGAACTGGGGCTGCAGGCCAGGCTGGTGTGACAGACCGGCTGTGTCCCGCCAGACATGGCTCGGGGCCGAATCGGAGCTCCAAAACACCGGCACAGCCCTTGCAGCTTTGTGGTTTTGTGTGTTTGTCATGGAGCAGGAAGAAGAGAGTGGCAGAAATATTTGGAGAGAGAAAAGGTTCCGTATACAAACACCGACAGAACAATTTAAATTTCTCCTATCACTTTATTTTAAGATTTTGGAAAGAAAGAGTGGTGCATTTTTCTTTACCTTTATTACACTTTGCAATCAGAAAAAAAAAATCTTTTTACTGTAATATATTTAGGGCTCATTTGGAGCTGAAGTCGCAAACATTTGGATGACTATACTTGCACTTTTTCATTATTACTTGTGGATGAATTGGCACTATTTTTCACACTAAAGCACCCAAAGTGGAATGGTGGATAGTCTGCGGCTACGGACTCCACAGCCCATTCATTCCAAAGGCAGGTGAAACTCAGGAGGGAGGATTTTCAGGCTCAGCTATATTATATGAAAGACCTACCATTAATGTGGCGAACAACAAAGCAACCCCCAAGTCATTCTGTACTAGCTCTGTACAGCAAGAACCCATTTGCCTTCTTTAACAGAATACTACCCACGGACCTCTTAGGATCAGTCCTTGGTGCGATAAAATCTCATGCAACGAACAGAATGTGTTCAAGCTCCTGACCCTCTGGCTATCATTACAAAGCAGGAGGAAAAAGAGCTTTTACAATATAAAAAAAAGGGAAACACTCCACCTAAGTTGTCAACAGTGACTTGTAATTCTTTCTGTGCTGTCCACATGGTACAACTCCCATGCCACCACACAGTTTTCCAGTTACTCCAGAGAGACAAAACAATGACAAAAAAATTAATGGGCTTTTTGCTAAACTGAGTTCTGTTTCTTACTGAGAAAAATGGTTCAGCCCTTCCAGTCTAATGACAATAGTATGCTCAGGCACTCAATATTACCAGTTTATCCAGTCTGAGCTTGTTGAACCATCTTGAAATTAATTTCTTTTATTCATGGATCCTAAGAGACTGGAGGTGAAATTCTGAGCCCCAGAAGGGTTTTATCTCATATCCTTCATAATTTTGGGCATTTGGAAATAAAACTACGGACTTGTTTCTAACCTATAAAGTATATGAACAGCATATTGTCACACACCATAAGGAATACTGGCTAATCATTTTGAAGACTACACTGGGTTTTTGTTTGGTTTTCTTTTGAGGTTTTTTTTAATAACCTTTAATCATAGTTACTGCTACAGTAATAGATATTTCTCAATAATTCTGTTATTGCTAGATATTGCCATAGGACATAAGTAAAAATTAAGCAGAGCAGAATATTTTCTCCTACTCAAAAATCTTTAGTTAGCGAAGGTTTCACACCAAATTTCTTCAACTTTTCTGCTCATTTCCATGCCAAATTATAAGACAGTTAATAACTTTTGCCACTCATTTATGAATACAGGCCCATTTTGCATTTTATTGCTGTTTCAGTTGTTGCACACACCTTTCTATGTCTTGGAATGCAGACCCAACGCATTGAAATATGTTTTAACATCTTATAAAAAGGGGGACACAGGAATTATGTCAACGAGAAAAATTTCCTATTTTATCAACAGACAGAAACCAAACCTTTCATGGGAGTCTGTATAGAAAATCTGAGACAAGAAGGAACAAAGGGAGGCCCAATGAAGAGGTACCAGAAGAGGATGTTTAAGTCCCTCAGTTCTGCAGGTCATTTCTCAGACATTATTTTCAACTTGCTGCACGGGCAAACACAATCAAGAGAAGGCACCAAAGCACTTTATACTCAATATTTTTGCATCTTTTAACCCAAAACTCAGAGTCAGCAGTAGCGCGTGGCACCTGCTTTAGGGTCTACCTAAGTCAGGCCATAAAATCAGTGACACTTTTTGTGGCATTGAAACACGGAGGCTCCTAAACACAGGAGTGACCCAGAGCCTGTTTGCGCTGGGAGCCGCGGTCGGCGCCTCGGGCTGCTCCAAGCTGCAGCTGAAGTTCACAACTCCCTGCACCACGCCAACTACTCAGGCACAAATTCCAGTCTTGTTTTCACCTCTGCCTCTGTGCTGTTTGTTGGTACAGGAACATATTTGTAACGCAGAACAAGAAAATGAGAATAGTAAGTGAAAGCAACTTGTTGATCAGAAGAAATAAGTCACACGGACCAGGGCGTGCTCTGCGTTTTGAAGGATAACTGCACAAAAATTCCTTCTCTTCCTACAGCTACTGAATCACCCAGCTCCTTGCAGTCATGTTTTTTGAGGAGCTCAAGGTGAATGAAACGTGCAATCCAGAAACCAAAGTGTTTCTAAAGAAAGTGTTCTTGGTTTATTTTTTGAGCAGGGCTTATAGACAAAATTTAGAATTCTGTAGACAGGGCGTGTGTGAGGAGAAAAGTGCAGGAATGGAAACATTGGATGTCAGAAAGGACACAAGATTTCACTAAGATAAAGAAGAATTACATTATTTGGTACTCTTGCAAACTGTTCAAACAGATAATTAGGGGTTTTTTTGCAAGAATCATTAAATATTTTCTACATATTGCATTATATATTAAAATATATCTGCATAAAATACACAGTGGATCTGAAATGTTGAAATTTAGTTTCACTTGTTAATGTTCTTTGATGGTTCAGATTGCTCTAAATTTTAACATGTATGACTTTCTACAACTAAAGATTTAATATTCTCTGGGGCATTTAGCAAATTTATTTTGATAGAAAGATTAAATTCTCAGACTTTGTTTGAAGAAAAACTTGGCGAAAAAATCAGATTATGTTGGAAGTATAAAACTCACGTTTTGTGACTGCAAGAAAAATAAGTTTAGAAATAGATACTATCAATCTGTTTTCTCATCTCTTAGAATTAATATTGATTTTTTTCCTGTAGCACTGTCTGTGCTGAAAATTAAAAATGCACTAAATAACTGATTATGATCTGTTTTATATATCCTCATCTTCTCCCACCCACAAATAACTGGCATAGTAGTAACCAATTAAAAACAGAGAGGTAAATAAACTAATTCAGCATTTACTGCATTCTGGGGAGAAGGAATGCATTCCCAGCAACTTCTGCAGAGCCTGCAGAACTCAGTATATTGCAAAAAAGGGTGCCATTTATTGTCCAGCCTATTTGGTGAAAGTTATAGCACAGTCTGCTGCCAGCGGAGGACTGATTCACTCTCTGCAGATAAAGAAAATCAGTCCATAAAAAAAAAAAAAAAGCCAGTTTTAGAGGAGTTCTTTTTTTTTTTCCTTTCTCCCTTTCCTTCACCACACAGTAGGCTTTTCAACCTGACAGACAAGTAAAATTTTATAGTGGTAACACATTACTTTTCCTGAAAAGTGCTATTACTATGGAATTCAAACAATACTCCGGATAACATAAGT
Organism: Callaeas wilsoni; assembly: GCA_013398955.1. Lineage (NCBI taxonomy): Eukaryota > Metazoa > Chordata > Aves > Passeriformes > Callaeidae > Callaeas > Callaeas wilsoni. The sequence continues at coordinate 196,386 of VWPU01007097.1, forward strand.
TCCCAGACAAGAAACTCTGCAGAAACCTTCTGCTAGCCCAATATGAGCAACACATACTCTCTGATCAACATCGGGGGGACAGAGGGGCCAGAGGCACCTGGGCCGTGACAGGCACAGCCACCACCAGGTCCCTCGGAGAGCAGAGCTTCTGCTGACACTGGTGGCAGAGCTCCTCTGAGCACCGGTACGAGGTGGACGCAGCCCTTGGGAAGAGCCCAGTGCGTCCCCAGCCGCGCTCAGACCCCCGTGGTGTGTGCCACAGGGCTGCCCGTGCAGCCCCCGCCGTTCTGCCTCCTCTCAGCAGCCCGCGGCAATGTCGTGACTCTGCTGAGTCTCCAGGTGCCAGGAGCATCTGAGGCAGGTGCTTATTTTATCCACCTACCATTTGCTGTTTCATCCCATGTAATTTAAGGGCAAGCTCTGCAGCAGCCTGGGCAGGCCTCCCCTGCTGGAGGGAGGTGTGCGCTGGGTCAGGGCTGCTCTCGCATTAACTCATGGCAGATGACGAGAGTTTGAATTTTGGAGGGGTCGCGTGTCCTTCCCAGCCCCCTCCATTTCGGCTCAGAATTATGTGCTTTCACAAGGACTGACACTCAGCTTTGCAGGATTAACTTTCGGGTGACAGGGAAAGCTTTATAGCAGTTCGTATTGTGAAAACCTATTCTAGAAAAGGTCTTTAAGTGAACAAGTAACTATTAGTAATACGCAAATTATCTGCTCAGGTACCAAGTTCGGGGTAATATTGGATTTACATTACAATGACAGTGCTCTAAATCTCATGTGCTGCTTCTCTGTTAGAGTCAGCTTTCCCTGTCAAAACCCCTTTTTCCAGTATGTGCTGCAGCTTTAACAGCCTATGTGTAAAGTTTGTGGTACATGAAGAGCACAACGTGGTGTTATTTCAGCCCTCAGAGAAGGATCCTCCCCAAAAGCCAATGACTGCACTGAACAAGCCTGCCAAGCGCCCGTCTCTCCTCCCTCTTACATGCCAAACACCTTTGAAACAGCTTTTTGTCTAGGGCAACGGTCACATATCTCGTCATATTGCTCCCCATGAACCTGTTACCCATCGGCTGCTCGGCACCAGGCAGCCCCGGGCAGGTTTGTGGCTGCGGATCCCACATCGGACACACTCGGAATGCTGCTGAACCCCATCTGTTCCACGCAGCAGCGAGCACGGCAATCTCCGCGCTCCTCACGAGAGCGGCAGCGCAGGAGTCGTCTATTGTGGTTTAATTAGCAATAAGGCCAGCCCGGGGGGAAGTGTGAGACCGCACCTGCTGAGGTGGGCAGCGAGGCCGTGGAGCCCCCAGAGCGGGCAGCACTGCAGCACGGGGACAGCCACCCCCCCACCGCCCCAGCACGGCTCCAAGTCAACTCACAGGATCTCCAGGTCGCGCAGGGCTCGGAAGGCTCCATCTTCGATGCAGCTGATCTGGTTGTTGTCCAGTTGCCTGCAGAAAGGAAGGGAGACGATGAAGGCTGGCTCGGAGCGCCAGGTTGGGGCTTCCCCGTCACCGAGGTGTCCCTCCACCCCCTCGCAGCGCCTGCTCAGCTGCCACGCTGCTCGGGGCTGCTGGCGGCTGTCTGACAGCGCTGCACGCTCCCGCACACTGAAGCCTGTCAGGTCTCAGTAAATATTAATTGCGCCTTTTTTTTTTTTTTTTTTCCCTTTTTTTTTTTTTTTTTTTTTTAAGGCAGAAGGGAGTAATTTCATTACATTAGGGCATCCAATCCATTATGAGCTTTTACCGTCATGTCACTGAAACAATTTCATTAAGCTAAAGGCCTGTAAATCATTGGAGGTCACTGGGCTGCCCTCCGTGACCTCCCAGAATGCCGTTTTTTCTTTTACTGGAAGTTGGAGTCCTCTGTCCTGACAGTACTAAATCTCCAGGCTTTATCTACCCAAGAGCTGTGAGAGTGCATAGGGAATATACCAATTCCAAATTAGACTCAACTAATCTAATTTTATAGTCTTTTTATTATTCTAAGCACCAAATGTCTGTGGTGGTTCGATGCCTCTCTGCATTGTTACTGGTCCCATCTGGTAGCCCTTTCTTTTGAACGATTTCTGACTAAATACAGATTCTGTCTAACTGCATCAGGGAGAGCAATCCAGTGACAAAAAGCATTATACACATGTACACTTAAAGCACTATTTTGCTTCAAAATGTGTAATTTAATATTTGGATGGTGGAGTTCTCTCATTTGTCTCCCTGTATGCGCATGATTTAAATGTATTTTGCAATATATGTGGGTACAGCAGGACAGCTACATCTGTCTCTTTTGCTTAAAAGAATCAAAGTTGTAATTTAAAATTCAGTGATTACATTTTCTGACATCTGATCCCTTAAATTTTACACTTAAAGAAATACAATTACACATCTAGTCACCTGCAAGTAAAATATCTGCATTTCATGAAAAAATAGATGCAAGCCCCTGACTCTCTACGTTACTGCCCTTTGCACAGCATAAATTTTGGATTTGGTGAGGCAGAGACCTTTTGTACTGCGTGTGTAAAGTATCTTGAATAAAGATACAAAGATTACTCTGTAGTTGCTGGTTTTTATTAAACAAGATATATATGCAACAATAGCAAATATATTACACCATGTATAGTATGGTTGTGTAGTTTCACCAACTACATTCCAATTATTTGCTGTATCTAATTTTTGGTCTAAATAGGCATTTGTAGCAATTTCCTTATTATACAACAATAAAGCACCTACAGAGTGAACACAATCTTTAGGAATCCCTCCAAAGACTGAGTTTGATCTGCTAACATTGGGCATCTTGGATATGTACATCTTTGACAGCTACAGGAAACTTACCCTTTGTGATGTAGTCTGGTATCAATAAAAATCGTATTTTTTATGAGTTAAAGTACAGGAAAACCCACTCACATTCTAAAGTCTACTAAAAACCTTAAGAACCATAAAGACCAAACTCAGGTTTCTCGTAGCATTTGCTAACTTTGGAGAACTTTGTGAATTTGGCAAAACTTCATCGATGTCTCAAATACTGACAGACACCGGGATGTACAATCCTCCAAAAGGGATTTTTCTGTGTGTAGGAGTTCATGCACAGTATCTATACATATCTGGGTAAATGCAAACATACACATTGATGTTCTCTCTGCTTCTCTGACCACCTACAAAAGATCCTAAAACCTCTCTATTTTTGACTGCTGAGAAGACTTGTTCTGATACCCCTGTTTAACTGACAAAAAATTGTTGCTCAGACAGAAGGGATGATGCATTTTGAAGAGGAATAAACTTCAAATGAGTAAAATACAGCGCTGTCTGCATGATTAAGTACTTTACACTTTGCTTTATTAAGCGGAAGGTTGGCAGATACTAACATGATGAGGAGAACGGGGCCTCAACTTGAGAATCACCTCTCCCCTTCCTTCTACGGGAAGTACTATATATTGCATGAATTTTATTTGAGTTATACTATGATATTGATTTTTCTGCCAAATACACTAAAATAAGCAAATAAACCCCATGTGCTACTCTCAAAGCCTTCTGATTAAAGGGATTCCTTGGTGGGTATTGTTTTTTTTAAAACCTGCTACTCTCATAGATTGATCTTTGTAGAAAAAGTGTAATGACCGTTTTAATCATATTTCCTCAGGTCCAGTCATGCCACTGCCAACAACCAGGTTTAGTCTGTGTGATCGATGCACAGGATCACAGCAAGGGAAACCTCTCAATGCTCAGAAAACACACACTTAGCAGGACTATCAGTAAATAGGGAACAGATTCATTAGTGATACATCCGGATTCTGTGGCCCATGAACCAATTCCTCACAGTCTCTGGGGTGAGACTCGCATGTTTAATGCTCCTTTGTCACAGGGATTGTGTCTCCTGGTATCTATCACCCCAACACATTCACATCTGCACGGAAACAGGAGAATTTCTTCCCAAAAGGAAGAGAACTGCTAGTTGTCTTAAAATTAGGCATGGCTGGTTTTAAGACCCTCCACCTCCCCATTTATTTCTCTGTGTGTAAAGATGGAAATCCCATTTTTCTGCGTCTGTACAGCACCCTGGTGAGTGGTTCAGTCAAGACGAGAAATTTGAGAGTTTGAATCTAAATGTCTTCCTTCCAAGACAAAGTGTTAAGTTTAAAGTTTTGGGAAAAGCTTAAGTGAAGTCTTACAGAAAGCCAAGGTGTTCAGCACATATTTTTATACTTGTGAAGACAAAACAAACCCCTGTGATGTGGACTAGCAGCCAGCTCACGCACTCAGTGTGGGTAGGCTGTGCATGCAGCTCCTCAAGGGGCCGAACAGACATCCCTAACATTTGTTGAGAACAATATCTTACTTGAATAAAATTAACCATATGCAGAGAGGGTAAAATTTCAACTTAAAAGAAAAAAGGAAAAAAGGAAAAAACCCCAATGTTTCAGAACAGGTGGAACCTACATCTCCCTGAGGAACATGTGACACTGCTCCCATCTCTCCATCGCTGCGTTCTGAGCAGAACGCTCGGGCACACGGAGCACAGGTCAGCTACCCAAGACACACGTCACCTGCTCCAGGCTTCCAGGCAAATCTTAAAAAATGGTCCTGGGCTGCAGAAGCCTTGATTCAGATTTAAATGCCACCTCTATTTGTTAGCACTCATACCCTTTCTAGAAAATCTTTTCCTCGAGACTACAAATGGGTTGTTATGCACACAGTGGTGCAACGTACTGGTGGTAAAAGGTCAGACAACGCAAATTCAGATTTAAGGTGCAATTTTAAAAATACATGGACAAAATCACTTTTCATACCTGCATTTACTCTGCCTTTTGAAGGAATACAGCACCGGGCTCAGATTTTATCTAAATGTACCAAGCGATTCGACTGCCTCTGATGGAAAAAATCGTTCTCACACAGAAATACTGAGCCACTGAAGGATGAATGAAACCACAGTAACTGAGCTGGGAGACACTTTCAAACTTTGCTGAGTTGCATAGATATCTAACTTTGATTTGGGCCAAAGCATTTGGGGTAAATGCTGAATCTCTCATGCATTAGACACGAGGCACTGGAGCTGGGCAGACCCAAACCCCGGAGCTGGGCTCGGTGACGCTGTCAGAGCAGGTCGGGGAGCTGGGATCCCTGCCTGGGACACCCAGCAGCTCCCCTGTGACTGAATTACCCACCCCGACCCCACCCAGGGGCTCCAGGGATCCCAGATCTCCCTGACAGGCAATTAGCAACCAGACAATGCCGAGAGATAACGACGAGCAATACCAGAAGACCTCAGAGAACAGAGCAAATCACTCGAGCAAGGAAAATATTGAATGGGCAAATGGGATTTAGGTGGAGTGTGATACAGACAAATGCTTATAAACAATCCAAGTCTTTGGAGGAAAAGACATCTTTCATGTGGTAGAGCTATAATGCATAAAGCCATATATATCGCTGTAATTTGGCTCTCATGTGGACTCAATAACTACTTTCAGATTTTATTAAAAAGGAAAATTATGTGACTACACTATGTGCAACTGTTTGATAAAAGTTAAACTTTAAAATTGATGTTTTAAAGAAAAAAAAACCAAAACCCAAACGTCGACACAAATCACCTTTTTAAGAAATGAGAAATAATGCTGCATCCTAACAGAGTTATACCACAGGAGAATCTATGGCTTGGCTAAAACGCCACTTTAAATGTTTAAAACACCTTTTCCCTGACAGAGTGTAACTCCGGCTTATCCGTTTAGGCTCGTACATTATCTATCACAAATAAGAGTTAAATTTCAAATACTATTTAGAAGGAATAGGGTTTTACAATGTTGATATTCTTTTGCCATTTGAAACAATCCTTTAAATACCAAGTCTTGAAGGTTTTGCTCACAACAATAAGAAATATTTAATTTTCAAATGCATTTGAGAGAGAAAAATCCCCAGCAACAAAGCTGATATAATTTTTATCGTGCTATTAGCTTTAAGATTTTTTTAAAAACACAAAATTATTCTAAAACATTAAAGAACCGAATTCATGCAGGATGAAATTTACCAAAACTGAAATAATCTAATTTTTATTAACATTACAAAACCAGTTACTGTTTAAAACCCTCCATTTGTATTACTAGCAAGGTTTCTTCACAGCACACCCAACTATATAAGAAGAGATTTCAGCATTTTTTCTGCAATTAGCCATACTCACATTCACAAAGAAAAGGCTCTTCAAGCATCAATATTTAACAATAATGGACTTTATAACCAGTGTTTTGCACTTTATTCAGTGAGGGATTTTTTTTGCCATTTTCAAACACTACCAAGGCCACTGCAGAGCTCAAGTGCTAATCTGTTTTTTAATTATACTGTGACAGTAGTTAAATTACTATAACCTCTTTCTATATTTTGCCCAAAATCTAGTTAAATATTTAAACAAAAGCCAGTATTAATGACTACTGTAATATATACCATTCAAATTTCTTTCTCATATTTCACATTTAGCATAAAAAAGCAGTGTTATAATAGTAGCATATTTAAGGTTCTACTGCTACTGATATAAAATTACTGTACTACTGTTATAGATTGTATCTACATGTGCAGATAAAAAATTAGGCAGGAGCCATTTCCTCGTTAAGGAAAGACGTGCATTTTTAACCAAAAGTGTCCATGTTAAAGGTATTGTATCACCACAATATTTAAAGGAATTTCAATAGTGATTTCACAGGAAGGTAAATTCACAGTAAATTATTATAGAATCATTTTTAGAAAAAAATTCATTTTGCTAATTAGATCGCCAAAAGCACCTCTGTTTGGACAACATTTTTCCCTTCCATTTCCTTTTTCATTTCGTTTCTAATACAGACTTGCTGGTTCTATGTCATCCCTTTCCTGTAAAGTTTGCACTCTAGTATTTCAGTTTTTCCATAACCTGTAAGAATTTGAGAGACACTCTGTAACCTTTAATGCCCTTACATAACTTCAATATTAAAATATCTAAGGAAAGTGACACCAACACATCTATTTAAAATTTTTCACATAAAGTCCTTATCCTTGAATTAATTGATAAGGAAACCCCAATAAATGGGAAAAGATGGTGCTTTGAAGTAATATTAAATTCAATTAAATTGAAATAATGTGAAGCTCTTTCATAGTAGCTTTTAATGCATTTCTTCCCATTTAATTTTTACTCTTTATTTATGCTTCACTAAAATTACTCTATAAGAGCTTACTTATATTAGAAAATTTAAAAGATTGATACAGCTGTTGTGATCAAGCTGCCATCTCACTCTGAGATTTTTACAAGTGTTCCAAAATTCCCTTTTTTTTTCTTTCCCAAGGATGTGGTTCTGCCAAAAGCTGTGGCTTTGTGCAGAAACAGCTCATCTGCCTGAAATAATTGGGCAGAGTCATATTCTCTGTCTTCAGTTTTCACACCCGACCTGGGCTGCCAGGTTGTTAAATTCAAGGAGGGAGGAATACCTGATTTGAAGGGGAAGAGTTGCTGATGAATAATTGTTCTGCAGACTATTCAAAAGTATTAAGTATTTACTCTGAGTATTTGTATTACATTAACTCACAAATCAAAATGTTGCTGTCACAAAATAACCAAAATACCAGCTTAAATCAAAACCTGAGAGGCAAATGAACATGCAGGCTACTCCTGCCGCAAGGACAAATACGTACAAACATGAGATTTCCTTTCATTATCAGGTGCTTTAGAACACTTTTTTTTTCTTTTTTTAACTCTCTCTGGTTGCTGATGTAACAAATAGTGCATACCAAGCACAGAAATGGCTGTCTCCATAGCAATTGGGGCAGGTTTTGCCGTTTCCCTAGTTACTCTTGACTGATAACCATCTGTTGTTCTCCTCTGCCATAGCCCCAAAGGGGAAAAGGGGAAGAAATGAGGAAGATAAAATGGGTGTTTGAGAAAATGAAAGTTACTTACTGTGGTGTTTTTTACAGTTTTAGAAGGTTTGCTCTTATTTAAATTTTTATTTATTGTTATGTTCAGTTGACAAGTGTCGAATACCACAGGTAAAGGAAAGTTCTAGTTCGGAATGTTACTAACCAGTCACCTTATTTATAGGAAATCCTACTAGGGAATCAGATTAGGAATATTAATAGGAAATCATATTATTAGGGACAGTATTATGAAACTGCAAAATCTGAAAGCGAGGTACCTACACAGAAAAAACGCACAGTTGTTTAGTCTAAATAAGGAGTAGAAATTTGTAATGTACGAAGAGCACGGGGCGGAGGAGGTGAGGTGGTGCAGGAACCGCTGCCTTCCACCCCGACCTCTGCTCATCTCTGGCTGTTGCTTCCATCACAGCCGGAGCCCTCCCTGCTCTCTGGTGTTTCTGGGGAGGGGAGGCACAGGCACAGCGAGCCTGCAGGGTCTGGCTGCCCCTGCCCCATCCCGGCCCCACAACAGCAGCACCACTGCACCTCACCCCGAAGATGTGCCCCCTGAGCAAGGCCAGTGTTTCCACAGGCTCAGGCACCACCAGGGTATCGCTTCTGTGGAACTAACAGCACGTGAGTCACGCTCATTTCCAAGGCAAAACAAATAACCCACATCGATACGGCAGCATCAGCTGGGATTCGGGTTCTCTCCTTAAAATCATTCCATGTGTGTGTCCCGTGTTGGAACAAATTCATTACAGAACCAAAAACTTTAAGAGGAAAGACCCAGAATGCTCCATCCCTTCCTATTAAAAAGTGTATCAGCTGTCAGTTGTCAAGGACAGACAAAATTTGCTTGGAGCCATGGGCGTTTCTAGAATGGGCTCAGCAGGACAGAGGGCTGCGAGAAACTCTCCAGCGGGACACAACAAGGCAGGGTTAGTGCTCTGCTGGTTCCTGGCAGCAGCGCTGGACAGGAGACGTTCTGGACATGGGTGACACTCCTGCTGCCCCGGGGACAGCACTGCAGGATGCCCTGGCACTGCCCGGGCGCCCAGCCCGCGCCGGCGGCACAGGAACGCGCAGAGCTCGCCCTGAGATTGTTCCAGGGACGCCTAGCAAAGAGCGTGTTCATTCTGGTGGTGTTCACTGCTGACACATTTTTATGTGGAATAATTTACCAAACTCAGGTTTGAGAGGGAAATTAAGGCTCTCCTGCCTTTGAGAAGCTTGGGCTCGACCAGCAAACGTGAAAACGTCATGGGGCATGGAGGCTGTGGCAGAGGGCGAGTGCAGAGCAGGGTCAGTGAATGTGCCCAGAAGTGCCTGGTTTTTACGTGGTTAGGGGGATGACAGAGCAAAAAGAAATCTGGACATTCGATCTCCAGACATCTGTCCCCTCTGAAATCCCATATCACATTAGATTAATGCTATCACCCGCAGTCATACAATGACTTGTGGTATGTTTTTCTAGCTCTTAGGACAAAAACTAGGAGGAAGCAATACAAAACCACTAAATATTGGGAGTAAAGTCATCGTAGAGTGTCTGCCTTGCTGCATGGCTGGTAAATTTGGGCAAAACCAGTTGATTTTTGTGTTCTGCTAATTTTTTTTTTTTGTTGATTTGAAAATTAGTTTTAAAAACTTGTGGATAATATCCAATTAACAGCTTGTACCTATAAATGGTAGTTTCTTATTATAACACGCCAATAAGTTTTCAATCAAAGCCTGGCTTATCAGACTGTTTTAAAAAAACAAAAATGGCCAGTTAAAGCTGGAGAAGGAATCACAGTTCTAAATATCTCCACATCCCATTTCGGATTGGGGGATTTTTTTTAACATGGTACTACTCAGTTCCTCAACCAATTCCCACAGGCAGTGGAGAACAGTTAACAAAATACATATTTCAAGGCATTGAATTAATTTTAAATCATTCTGATAGGGGTTTCCAGCACTGGCCATGCTTAACACAGGCTCAGAAGCTTTTCTAAGGGGTTCCAAATCAGGTCATTTCATCTTTAACACAGCTGTGGCTTCTTATTTTAGGATGAATAAGTGGCACTCCAGACGATGAAAAGCAGGGTTGGAGGGTGTGCTTCCAGGATTTTGCTTTGTTTTACCCCTATACTTCTGTACTGATCAGGCAACAGCAGCTTGCTTTTGAGACATCGAATTTATCCCCTTCTAGTAATTTCTGATGTAAAACTGGCCACTGAAAAACTAACCAACAAAAAAAAAGTGTTTTCAATTACTTTAAGACAAGGAGCCATTTGGCTTAGTTACAGCTCTGTGTTGTTCGCTGATGACCTGCCTGGCTATTATCAAAGTCAGAGGTTTTGTTTTTAACACAAAACCGCTCCTAAGTGACACACAGCTCCAAATTCTGACTCCTACCCATTTCTCTGCTTTGCTGGTACGTGATTTCTCAGGCCAGTCAAGGAAGAGAGGCAGCAGCTCCAAGTATTTCATACAACTACAGCCCTGTGCTGTTGCTCTCTTACTGGTACAAAACAGGGCTGGCAACGGATACTGTAAAAACCTTTGAAATTTGTTTTCCAGTGGTTGCTTCAATGCATATGAAAAGCCCTGATCCTCTGATTTTAAGTCTTTATATTTGTCATTTCTTAGCACCGTATCCCATTTTGCAAGTCAGAGTTGTGGCTGTCTTGTAATCAGTTCTAGATGAGAGTATGGGTGAGTTTAGATGAATCGGTGCTAAGGGTCAGAGAGACACACTGGAATTCAGCCTGAACATCAGGAACCTTTAAGGCATTTACATCAAGTTTCACTCTCACTGCTCAAGGCAATGAATGCAAGCTCCCCACCCAGAGCCCCACTGGAATTACTTTTACAGTCTGACTCTATACCTCATTGCCCCAGATTTGCTTGTTTTCCCACATGATTTCAAACAAATAAGTTAACACAGTACATTCTTTGGGTTACTGCATCACCTGCTTATGCTACAAAAACTGCAGTGAAAGGGTGGAATCTTGCTGCGTGCTTTTATATGCTTATTTATATTTGTACTAAATTTATGAAAATAGTACTCTGCACTTTCCTGAGCACTCTGTGTGCTTATATACGTAATTTAGGTAGTTACATACACATGTATTTATATATGAACAAGCAAATAACACTTCCTTAGACTAAGAAGAGTGGCAAAGGGTTCAAATAAGCACTAAAATCTGCTATTCTGTCACATACAATGAGGTCTCACATGCAAGAGTCCTGAGCAGGCCAGCTTGCAGCTGACTCCTCATTATCCCCATTCCCGAGGTCCACTCATAGACATGGAATGTTTGTTGGGCAGTTTAACACCAACTTGAAGACCTATTCTTCTTCCCTGCGTAGCTGTCCGTATCCAAATTAATCATCCTGTGACATATTTCTGAAGATGTCACACCAGCTGTGCCTCTGTGACTTGTGTTCCCCTCTGCCACCGCACTCCTATGTCTACACCAGGTCTCGAACACTTCCCAAACTCACCTATGCTGTCAGTGAAACACCTGCACGGAACAAATTCAAGCCTAAAACACTTAGAAAGAACCACCCAGAACAAGAAGTGTTTGGAAAGGATAACCTGTTTGTAGAATGAAAAAGAAGAAATCTTTAAGAAGAGTAAAACAACAGAAAACACAAAAAAGATTGTAGGAACCAAAATAAGTAAGTTGCCTGATAGATTAAATGGGAATCAAAACCAATGTTCTTCTTGATTATCTAGGTCCTAAGTAATTACATCAATTTTAAATACTTTGAAAAGTGCTCTGGAGTTAACAGCAAACTGTATCACAGTTGACAAAAAAAAGCCATTTTGCTTTACTGTTTTCAAGGCAGCCAAATTCACATCATCTGTGCAATGTTTGTCACCCAGGGTAAGGACAGCAATCCATCCCGCAGATTTATGTTTACAGGCAGTTTGGAACAAATGTTCTATTTGAACGCCCGTATGAACCACAAGCACCCAATATGTTTGGATGACTACATTCAGTTTTTGTCAGCAGATCTTCAACTTCCCAAACAATGTTTTACCAAATCAACGTGGCACTGCCACAGATCCTTCAGAAACATGGCACGGAGCATATGTGACAACTCTTGTGCATATTCACCAGGGAGTTTCTTTCCACCTACATGAAACTATGGGTCTGTTTCTTTTAATTCATAAAAACAAATGGCATCCACCTATTTCTGGCATTTATGGGATGGCTGTAGCATTTGAGTTCCTCACCCTTTAATACATTTATGCCTCCTCCCCAGAGCTGTCAGCAGCGTCATGAGGTTTTACAAAATTTCAGGAACTGAACTCATCTCTTCCAGTTCCACTAACCTACATCATTTCCAAATTAAAATATTCTCCTCTGGCCTCGGGACAGGTACAACACCAATGTAAAACACACAGGAGGGAGAGTTTATATCAAAACGGTCTGAACACAGTGCAAGAGAGAATTACTGATGATGTTACTGCTGCCACAAAGTGCCTTTATAAAGATATAGGTAAAAGATGTGTAACAGCACTGGTGTTTTAGTCATCTGCAGTGCTTGGAAGGAAAAAAGTCATCCAAAACCCTACTGGTACCTGATATCCTCACATAAGCTTAATTCTTGGGGAAAACTGAAAAGCGGGCTGCAGGTGCTGAGGTGTTTCAGGTTTCCCTGTGGATTGCCAGTCTCCTGGAGAGATAAACTGGTGGGCAAGGAATAACTCGACCCTGGAGCTGAAACATCACAGTGCAGAAATCCAAGTACCAAGGGACAACCATAATCTCCAAGACAACACACACTGCAAGAACAGGAGGATAGGTCACCTGCAAAGGGATTTATTCCATTTTGCAGGAGAGCTGAGTGACTTAAAACCCTGAACTTATCTATAAATGCAGGACTTGTAATGAACGTAAGTGTGAAAGAATTATTTCATCAAAAACTGGTAAAAACAGCATCGTGAGATAAATGCATGCCGAATTTAAAAACAAAAATATAAATAGAAGATGGGTTACTACTAGAAATATGGTTAGTATTATGAAATAATTTTTGTTCCTTACTTCTAGCATCAACAGAAAATATTGGAGAGGCAGGTTTATATAGAAAATTTCCAAGAAGTTATAGAATTCAACATTTTTCTCTGCAAATCGTATTTGTAAAAAATTTTTAAGAAAAATATTTCCTTTTGAAATCATTAAAACAACCTTCAGGTCATCCTAGACATTGTGATTTCTTAAATATAAATGCTTACGTGTCTGAAATGTTCATTCACATTTAGTCACTCGTCACTGAATAATGATTCTACAAACCTTATAAACTTGAAGCCACTATCAGAGAATCTTAAAACTTAACTCATTCAGATGACTTTGAAATTTCCTTGCTAGGTGATACATTTTTATTAGTATTTTTTCCTGACATTATTCCATAAATACCTTCGTACAGAGACACTGCTTCCTCTGCCAGGATTGTCATGACAAAAAGGACGCCAAGTGCAAGAAAACTTGTATTCCCAGAAAGGATGAGGCAGCAAGTTTGGATCACAAGAGCACACCAGTTACCTTACCTGGCCCTAGACATAAAACCTCAAAAACCTAATTCATACTGAGACCTGACAGCGCTGAAATAAAATGGCCCGAAAAAAGCCCTGTCCCATTTTTTTTTCTTTCTTGCAATCAAAGCAACAATTTTTCTGTAAGTAGGTAAAGAGGATACCTGAACAATTGGCTTCACAGGACATTTCTCCCATCCTTCTCAGTCACTGTCCTGAGAGCTCTGCTTATTGCCCAACTTACTGTGAAGGGCTGGCTGCTCCCCCTCCCTGCCTGAACATTAACCCTTAATTATGTTTTCAGCTGCTCCTCCAGAAAGGAGAGCACCACATCTCTGAAAAGCAGTGAGAGCTGTAGGCAGAGAGCTAAAAACCAAACTAAAAATGCCCCCCCAACAACAACCCCCCACTCAAATGGTTCAGATAATTGTGAGCTCCCCTTACTCAGTGAATTATTTCAGGCAAACCACTTGACCTCTTTGCAGCAGTCATCTTCCCTGTAAGACTGGGTTTAAAAGCAGGACCTAATCAATAGCTGTTGCTGCATATGACCCGAGTTTAAGCATATAAATGAAATACTAAATAAAGTAGGTTCAGGGGTGAAATTCGCATACAGGGCTACTGAAGGGTCACCAAAAAAAAAGTAGAAGGAAGAAGAAGAAAAGGGGAAAAGAGTCAATCTCATTTCTAAAGCTAATTTTCACACCAGAAAGCTCCATTTCCCACTCCATGCCACAAAAAGCCATTTTTAAATGTGTATGAGAGCGTCCTGTTTTCCTGCCCTGAGAGGCAGGCTCGATGCTTTATGTTGGGCTCCTGGAAATGCAGCAAGAATTGCTTATGGGCATCTTAATGCAAATTATTTGCCTTAAGATTTCTTGTGCACCACATCACAGTTTTATACAGCCCATTACCTTATCTCTTTAAATGAGTTAAATTCTAGGGTTTGGAGGCTTGGTTTTGGGTTGGGGTTTTTTTTGAAAAGCACCACTCTACATTTTAGCATTAACATATGATGACTGCTGTATAAGAAACTTATGATTGACAGGATATTGATGCAGAATTTATATAGGGAAATAATCTTGATCGTTCATTCATGAAACTCTCCTGTTCCTTCAAATAAACAATTCCAAAATCCTCACTTTCCCTAGTCAAACAAGAGAAAGGAAGAAGAATCTTAAGTGTGAAAATGCACCTCGAACAAGCTGTGTATGCACATTACCACAGTGCTACTGTGCTGCTCAATGAGTTGGAAAAATAACTCCAAAAAGAGCTTTAAAAAAACCCACAAAAGACTGGAGCAGAGGTTACTTCCACATGAAGATGGAATTCTCTCATTTATTTCTTTGACATTTATGGGACTACCAAAGGGTAAACAAAAGCAAAATTAGATCCCACAGGCCTTTGGTAGAAAATAAAAAAAAAAAAAGTGGAGGGAAATGATATTCAGCAGCAGAAATCAGCTGTACAAACGAGACCATCATCTCACAGCCTTTTCCACTGCTGCTGCCTCCACTCACCCTGTGTCATCTGGTCTTAAACAAAAGGGGTTTTATTCTTGCCTACCTCAAAGCTATTATACTAAAGCCATTCTCAGATTTGCACCTAGATAATCAACTCCATTTCTTTTAATCTCATAACAGATATCTGAGTGCCTGAGAATTCCCTCTGTGCTTCGCTCAGATTTAGAACCTTATTTTATGCAGGAAGAAAACACTGCAGATCCAAGCGAAAACACTGGTGGGTTTTTTGAATAAAACAAAGATCTTCCATAATATCTTCTTAATATCCATGTAGGATTTACACGACCTGAGCTTCTTTTGAGGAAATTTTCAAGTGCTGCAGCAATTGAGCTGTTTAAAAGGACTCCGTAACATCCCTTGCTGTACAAACACAGTGAGCATATGTTCATATAAAAACAATTTGTGATGAAAAAACTCTACAATATAGTTATACCGTTACAGTTTAATATTTTTCTTTCAAGGCATATCAATTTTGTATTGAATTGAATTGCAGGTGGCTTTGTTTTTCTACACTTTATCTCATGGAGCCACCCAACTGCAGGATAGCAAAGTCATGGAACAGACTGAATCACTGAATGAGAAATGTAATCATTCCCTTCTGGGCTCTAAATGTGGCAAGAGGCTGCACAGGCTTGTTTTAAATAGGCAGCTCTGCTCTCACACAGAAAGCTGCAGCTGAGTTGAGGGCTTGGGTAAAGAAAAAAGCTGCAGCTGAGGTAAGAGTTGGGGTCAAAAGCAGGGGGACATCCATCTCATTTTGTGGTCAAGGAAGAGTGGAGCAGGAAATCTGGCCCCCTAATCAATTACTGAAATTAATTTTTGAGGCTAAGTCATTGCCTTCTGGGAAAACAGGGATCCATTTACTTACCTATTTTGCATAGTATTTGCATCACTCTTTTAAATGAAGTTAGATTAAAAATAATAATTGCGTTATCCAGAAAAAGTGATGCAGTATTAATTAAGAATTCAAGAAGTTTTATTCATACAGTCACAGAATGGCTTGAGTTGGAAGAGACATTAAAGATCATCTAGTTCCATCTCCCCTGCCATGGGCAGGAACACCTTAAAAAGTACAGCAAATCCAGGCACATTGTTCCTATTCACAAAATGAAATGTCAGAATTTAACCCCAGTGAAATGGCCGAGCAACTGGAGACCCCAGAAACCCGGTGTCTCTGCCTTGAAAGCCAGAGAGCACGGTGGCTCTTCCAAACAGCTTCCAAGCAGATCAGCACTCCTGCAGACTTTGGGCACAGAACTGGTGCTGCCAGGCCATTCCCAGCACAGCCTGGCACTGCCAGGGATCCAGCGGGCTCTGCCCAAACCCACCCCCAAGCCCCCTTTTCTCTCCAGTAACAGACATTTGTCACACCGACCAAAGAGCTGAAGCCAAACACAGGGGGAGAGAAAAGAAGAGTGGAAAAAAAGACAACTCAAGCTGTGGTTTTAACTTTGTCCAGCTGGGAAGGTCAAGTGGAAAAGGCAAACTTTGTTCTGCTGGTGGACAGTATTTACAACCCCCCTTTATCCATGGAGTCTGCACTAAAATGATATTGCTGTGTTGTTTTGGCTAGAGACTGCACATGCTGACCCCTCCGTGGCCAGCACAGCACCGGAATAATTTCATACAAAAGGTTTGCATTAAATGTAATGAAGCAAATGACAAAATCAATAAACCTGGAATGGTGTGGCTATCATAAAAATGATGTAAAGTCAGAGTTCACTCTGGTTATGAAGCTATTTAGATTCATAATTAAAACCAGTACTATCTCTTTTTTTAGACTAAAACTTCCTTTTGACAATCATAGATGAATGCTACAGGAAATCTTCAACAAATGTATTCGAAATTAAGGCATGGCACAAAGACAGCATAAATTACACAAAGATAAACTGTAGGCATAGGTTAGCCTAAACACGTACGTAATAAAGAAAATTTGATTTTCATACTTTTTCAACTGATGTCACATCCCATTTAAATCAAGTTTTATATCAAAAGGACAGTAAGAATACCACATAGCCTGTTTTTAAATCAAGGTATTTTCTGGAGTTTGTTTCTGACAGAGAGACTCTTGTAAGTCTATTAAAACAGAAAAGAGCCAAATCTGCTATTCATTACTCTCCATACAAAAGAAGTGCTGCAGCATGGGTGCTGTATCAAAAAGTATCTGTGCTTCATTAGGATAAAAGAGTAACGAGCTCAGAAAGCACCGAGCAGAGCTCAGCAAAATAAGTAAGCAGATAAGTAATCTCTGGAAAGAGCAATAGTCACCCTGACTTTTTGTAGCAGATTTCAAACCCCACATAATGGGTCCCATTCAGGATTAGGGATGAGGTTTTCGTTCATCAAACTGTGGATCTGGAGCTTGTGATCTTGTTTAAAAATATTCCACCAATGTCCCATTCAGGCAAGTGAGTTACATACAATTTAAATCTCTAGACTCCAGGATTTTACCTAATCCAAGAGAAAC
Organism: Callaeas wilsoni; assembly: GCA_013398955.1. NCBI lineage: Eukaryota > Metazoa > Chordata > Aves > Passeriformes > Callaeidae > Callaeas > Callaeas wilsoni. Next base: position 213,768 of record VWPU01007097.1, read on the forward strand.
TGTAGAAGTGACTGCCAAGCCTGAGGTTCTGACACGCAAAGACTGGACTTTTTCAGTCTCCTGTGCAGAGGATTCCCATCCCTGTGTCAGCTGTGTCGTGTTCCTGATGGGACACAGCACATCCATGTCACTCTGCACCCCCCCGATGACCAGCTAGCAGAGCTCGTTGCTAAAGCCTGCAGAAGGAGCCCCTCTCAGGCTGGAGACGGCAATAAATTATGCAAGACACAGAGCATAGGGAAGATCAGAACAGAATTTGAAGTAGATGGAAAGGATGACTTAGGCCTGTGTGGGATTCCTCATCCTTCTCGTCATTAGGATTTCACTGTATGAACAATTAAAGTGCAGGCTTTCAATAATGCTTGAAATACATTTCCAGGAAAGGAGAAAACACTTGGTATTTATGTTTGTCTTACTTTTGCAAGAAATATTAAAAAAACAGTGGTTTGCCCAAAAATTAATACTAAAACCAATATATACTGCAGTTGATATCCAGAATACAGAAACTGGGTAAATCAGAATTATGTACAACCTTATCATGGAGGTAGTCAGCTTTGATTAGCTCAGGAAAAATGAAAATTTTAAAAATATTAAATGCCACCAAACATACATCCTCCACTACTAAATACTATTGGCTTATATACTTCTATTTTATAAGTAGAACACACTTAAGAGATACTTCAGCTTTTTATTTATCTGACATTTTACTCAGGGGAAAGCAACCTTTACAGTGAGGAAATCTGTTCCTCAGGAGTGATGGTTCAGCTTTTAATAAGTTGTCAGTGACAGATCCCTTGTGGCCAGTTGAGCCCACAACTACAGACATCCATGAAAACAAACACTTCCTGAAATGCAAGTGGACAAGAGAACAGAGCAGACATCCACTCGACTTAATGCAGATGTTTTCATTTAAAAAATAGAAAAAATAAATCAGCGGCGCATTTTCAATCTGTGCAATCAATCTCATGTGAAGTACAAGTCATAGTTTAGCACATTCAACAGATTTAAGATCGTGCTGTGCTGGTTTGTCCAGCTGGCGTTTCATTTATTAGCGAGGGACATGAGAAAGGGGATTACATAAACCCAAACCTGTTTAAAAAATACAAGTATGGTCTGATCACACTACCAAATATGGCACGGGTTTAAATAGTTCACGGAGTGGTTTTGGGGTTACCCAGTGTTTACCACGTGTGCTGCAGACTTTGCAGGTTGTTAGTCTGCACATGTCTGTTCCACTGCTCCCTGACGCACATGGGACCATCCCAGTTTGCTGGGGAGAAATGCAAGGAAGCAGCATGCTCATTAACAGCTCTTCTCCTAAACCACAGGAACATCCTGCAGGTTGGGACCAAACCCTCCAGCTGACCATGTGAACCACAGGATCACAGAATGGTTTGGGTTGGAAGGGACTAAAGACCATTTTTTTCCTCCCCCTGCCATGGGCAGAGACATCTTCCACTATCCCAGGTTGCTCCAAGCCCCAGCCAGCCTGGCCTTGGACACTGCCAGGGATGGGGCAGTCACAGCTTCTCTGGGCACCCTGTGCCAGGCTTCAGCACCCTCACAGGGAAGAATCTCTTCCTAATATCCAACCTAAACCTGCTCTCTGTTAGTTTAAAGCCATTCCCCATTGTCCTATCATTTCATGCCCTTCTAAAATGTCCCTTGAAAGGCTCACACAACACTAATGCCAAGTGTTTATAAAAATACACTGTCAAGACTGCTCACTCACTAGCAAGATCACTGCTGAACTGGCATCTCTTAGCATTAATGCACGTTGCAAAAATCCTATGAAACTTTCTTCTCAAGAAGGTAATTCTGAATAATGACTATTCCTTATGACATCAAAACAGACACAGAAAAGTTTTTGGGTTGTAAAAACAGTTAAACCCCACAGTATTACATGACAATTCCTATAAAGAGCCAGAGAGCACAGTTATTCAGCACAGTTCCTCAGAAGGCCTCTGTGCATCGTTTTCTAGGAAAATGCAGAATTAGCTTTTTATTCCAGACCCCTTGCTCACCCTCAGCCATCCTGCACAAGACTCTTCTGCAAGGGAAGGGGTATCAGGGTAGCCCTCCCTGCAGACAGGACACACGCCCTGTGCCCAGGATCCTGTGCTCCTGCAGACCCTCAGGAAGGCACTGATGATGAACATGATGCCTTGGAGAGGCTGACCTGGAGCAGAGGCTGAGCAGAGAGAAAGGATAAAGGGCAGGGATTTATTGAAAGGCCTTCCCAGGGCACACCTTGGGCAGTGCAGGAGTCTCACAGAGACTGCACCCAGGATGGACACAGCCACACATTTTCGGGACAGATATAAGTTTTGGCCATTTGCATATCAGAGGTTAATTGTCCCATTACAGCTTCAGGTAGTGGAGTCCCATTCTCTCAGTTTGTTCCCCTCCAACTCACTTTTGTTTCCATTTCTGGGGGCCTGAAACAGTGAGGTGTCCTTGATTCTCAGGCCTGGAGAGGAATTGTTGTGTCTGACCAAAATGGGAAAAGCAGTTGCTAACACTCTGTATGGAGCTCAGAGTTACACACTAAAGAACTGCAGGATTACAGATATATGAAAATATAAAAGCTAAAATCCTAAGGCATCAAACACATCACCTCCCCAGTGCAGCACAGAGAGGAAAAGGCTCTGCCGATTCACTGGAGGCAGAGAAAAAGCTGTGATTAAAAGAATGCAGTTCCAGAATTAAATTTCAAGTTTTCATCTCCATGTTCCTAACAGGCTTTCCCTTGGTTGTGGCTGCAGCAGCTGTGACATTCCTGATGGAAACAGAGTGAGCAGGAAGGCACCTCCAGCTGGGACAAATGAAAACACAATTCCTCCCTACACCTTCCTGCCTGCCCAAGCCAGCCTGCACAGCAGTTAGACTTTCTTGCTTTTTTTCCTCTTACTTTTGGTATAAGACAGACGAGAGAAGTTATTTAGAAAGATCAGGGCAGGTAGAGTTTAATCTAGAGTTTAAGATGAGGGAAGGGAAGGGAAG